>APFE031284839.1:0-10772 GCA_000404065.3 Pinus taeda
GATTGATTCAGGAAGCACCCACAATTTTATTCATGGTAGGGTAGCAAAAGAATTGAATTGCTTCCTATATCCAGCACCAGAGTGTCAAGTGATGATTGCAAATGGAGGAACAATAAATTGCTCTGGAAAGTGCCATAATATCAAGCTATCCATGGGAGAATATGTATTGACTAGCCCAATGCTTTCCATTTCAATGGGAGGTGTTGATGTTGTACTAGGAGTCCAATGGCTACAATCCTTGGGGAAACTAGGAAAGATAATCAGCTCTAATGGTATGACAAAGCTTCTAAAAAAAGAACAAAGAGGTATAATTGCACAATTATGTTTGCTATATGTTTCCACATTGGAATAATCTATTTCTCCAGATCTCCAAAAAGTCTTGGACAATCATTCCAAAGTATTTGAGACTCCCAAATGTCTCCCGCCTATTCATGATCATGATCATGCTATTCATCTGATTCTAGGAAGTGTTCCTCCAAACATCAGGCCGCAGAGATATCCCTATGCCCAAAAGAGCGAAATTGAACGTATGGTTGCAGAAATGCTAGAGGCTGGTATAATTCAACCTAGTCAAAGCTCTTTCTCTACTCCAGTAGTATTGGTGCATAAGAAGGATGGATCATGGTGCATGTGTCTGGATTATAGGGAGCTCAACAAGCTCACTATTAAAGATAAATTTCCCATTCCCATCATTGATGAATTATTAGATGAATTGCATGGATCAATTTACTTCACCAAGTTGGATCTTCATTCAGGATATCATCAAATCATAATGAAGACTGAAGAAATTCCGAAAACAACATTTAGAACTCATGAGGGTAATTATGAATTTTTGGTCATGTCTTTTGGCCTTACCAATGCACCTTCTATGTTTCAAGGTTTGATGAATTCCATTTTCATACCCTTCCTTAGAAAATTTGTGTTAGTATTTTTTGATGATATACTAATCTACAACAAGTCTTGGAAGGATCATGTTCAACACATTGACAGGGTGCTCAAACTATTGGAGGAGAAACAATTATATGTAAAAGGCTCTAAATGTTTCTTTGGAGTACAAGAGGTGGAATATCTAGGTAATATTGTATCTCATGAAGGTGTTAAGGTAGACCCTATAAAAGTTAAAGCCATTAAGGAATGGAAAATCCCCACATCTATAAAGCATATGTGAGGATTTCTTGTTTTGATAGGGTATTATCGCAACTTTGTTAAGGATTATGGGAGAATGGCAACACCTCTAACAACATTATTGAAGAAAGATGAATTTTCATGGACTCGAGAAGTAAAAAAGGCCTTCGAACATCTTAAAGAAGTAATGTGCCAAGCACTGGTCTTAGTTACACCGACGTTAACAAAAACCTTTATTGTGGAATGTGATGCTTCAGGAAATGGAATTGGTGTCGATTTAATGCAAGATGAAAGACCTATTTCTTTTGAAAGTCATCTAATTAAATGAAAGTATTTACACAAAGCTATTTATGAGAAGGAAATGTTGGCAATATTACATGCACTTAAGAAATGGCGACCCTACCTAATGGGAAGACACTTAAAGGTAAAAATGGATCATGATAGTCTTAAATACTTTTTAGAACAAAAATTATCCTCTAAAGATAAAAAAAATGGGTCACAAAGATGTTGGGTTATGACTTTGAAATCACCTACAAAAAAAGGATGCAAAATGTTATGGCAGATGCACTCTAAAAAAAGGATGAGGATGTGGAAGCATTTTTTTATGCTATTTCTATTATCCAACCAAATTAGATAAACAAAAAGGGATGAATGGAGGAAGGACAAATAAGTGTGGAAATTCCTTCAAAAGTTGTAAAAGATCCCAGTTCAAACAATATTGCAAGAACTTGAAGAAGAAGGGAAAATCATATTGGAATCTGGAGTAGTCATAGAAACAAAAGCCCACAAGCTATGAAATCAATCAATTTCATAGTATCTCGTCAAGCGGAAGAACTTAACTATTGAAGATTCCACATGGGAGGACAAGAATTTTATATAGAAGAATCAAGAACTACTCAAGTGTTGAGGACAACTCATTTTGGGGAGGGGCATGTTAGGTCCCTATACTACTAGTGTAACCCCTTATTGTTATTAGTACAACCCCCTTATTATATTGTTGTGCCCATGTAGTACCATATTGTTATATTGTGCCCCATAGAAGCCCACTATTGTTATTATTGTGCCCTTACATTATTATTGTTATGTTGGCTCTAATTATATTATGACCCCTTAGACTCCTATATATAGAAAGCAAGTCTTGTCATTTGTATCATCTAAGAATTGTTCATTTGTGTAATGTAAAGGAGGTTGCCCCCTCGAAGAGGCTGAATTCTAAGGTGTTTATCTATCTTTTCTATCTTTTGTGAGTTGGTTTCATAACATTGCCTCTCTGATGCCTTATGTGAGAATCCAAGGTGAAAAGTGCTTAGGATGAACAATGAAGGTGTATATATAACAAATGGGGTGATCCTTCACCTCCCTTATGACCCTTGGACTACCCTCATGACTGTTTCACTTGTCATGACTTTTTGACTTCCTACATAGATGACTCTTGGACTTCCACTTTTCATTACATTTTCCAATATAGAATTACATATCCCATGAATGATGTGGAACATGATGACTCATGACATGACATGACATTGATTACATGGAATGCATGATGACATAGAAATGTCAAGTCACTTTTTGCTGCTGCTTTCTTTGTGTCTTCTTCTTCCTCCTCCTTATGAGTTGAAGATAAGGAGTCTTCAATGTGGTCTTAATCTTCCTTTATTTTTTATAATCTAGTGTTGCTTCATCTTATTACTTGATGATCATATTATCTCATAAACTCCTTAGGTGTCTTGTAGCATAGTCTCCTTCTCCATTTCCCTCATCATCATCCTGACATGAAATAATAGAATACCTGCAACTACAATTCACCCATGACAAGACAACATCAGTTAGATAAATCCCTAGCCTATGATGTTTCATGAAATCACTTGTTAGGGTTAGAATTGGTGTCTGGTTTAGTGAATGACTGAAGGATTGTGCAGTTCCGGAGCCCAATTTTATTGATTGAGGCTTGAGACTATGTAATCCACAGTTTGACATTACGAGAGTCAAATGATTGCAAGGTTGATGGAATCAAGGAATCAGGTTGGAGGCTTGATCCTTGAGGTTGTGCAATGCGTAGTTATGGAAGCCTGGCAGAGGGATTGAACAGTTTAGGGTTTCAAGGGCTTAAGCTGGAGGCTTGAGGCTTGAGACAACGCAGTGCACAGTTTTGAAGGCCTAGGCTGAGTGAATGCATAGCTGAGGAACCCAATAGGTCAAGCTTGAGGCTTGAAGTTTCCTAATGCATAGTTCAAACAGGAGAACATGCTAGGAGATTGGACAGTTGAGGGGTTCAAGGTCTCAAGCTTGAGGCTTGAGGCTTGAATTTTCCTAATTCACAATTCTGGAGGGAGAGAGGAAAATTGATTGTGCAATTCAAGGGATTAAGGTGGAGGCTTGATGCTTGAGACTACGCAGTGCATAGGGAAGGCTAGTTGGAGGTAAGGATTGTGCAGTTCATGAGCTCAGGAGCTGGGAATGAGCATTGAGATTGTGAAGTGTGCAATTATGGGAGGCATAAATTGCGCATTACATAGTTCCAAGAGGAAAGGCCTGTTCTTGAGGACTCATACTACATAGTGCATAATCCGGCAAGGCTCAATGAGGCTGAGAGGCCTGCTTGGGAGTTTTCCCATATTTGACTAAGTGTGGAATTAATGAGATGAAGTTGTACAAGAAAAATACTTGAGCATGACCACAAACTTCGATAACTTGACGACCCAAAGCAAGACACTTAGAACAAATGAAGAGAATAATTTCCTTCATGTGATAACATTGCAACAACTCACTTTAAGTGTGACACTAAAGATACACTCTATGAAGACAATGACGACACTTTTGCGACAATGCTTGAAACTTTGGAAATTAGTAAGATACATGTTTAAATGATGAGAAAAATTCATTATCGCAAATATTACCCCTTGAAAAACACTAGAACTATATTTTATACAATGTGCGACACTTACCATGCTAAAAGATGACATTTGCTATATAAGAAGGAAAAGTATGGACGACACTTGCAATATGTGAATGACGATGAAAGTGAAACATGCAAGAGTGAAGATAACATGAAAGTGGTAATAATTAAAGTGAAAGAAAGAAAAAACAACAGTCAAAAATATGAAAATGACACTTGCGAAAGCAAAGGTGTGCAAAATGGATAGTTTGAAAATCTCACGAAAATAGAAGTACAAACATAGCCAAAAGTGAGGGATTGTCAATGATAATGCACAGTGACTATCGACATGGGTTGGAAATTACATAAGAACTGTATTGATGAATTGTTCTATGGTTGTTCAATCTTGCGTAAAAGAATGTAATCATGAGCTTGTTGCGAATTGAGCATGTGTGAGCAAGTGACTTCGACTGATCAAACACTGACCACAGAATGACTAATTGCAAGATCCACAGTAGGCTCCAAAATTCAAGTGTAAGTAAAATTTTGGAGGGTGTTTTTTGCAGCGACAACACATTCTTAAGGACGAGCGTGAGTGAAGTAGTGAGAGAGGTAAAAAAGGATATGAAAATTGAGGACAAGGCTTCTATTTTATTTTCAAAGGACATTGGTATCGAAAGTGGGGACTTGTTAGTCATCTCAATATTGGTCAATATGAAGACTCAATTTACATTCTATCAATGCGTTTTGCAGTTCTATGTATTTGGAAATTTTTTTAAAATGTTGTAGTCCATGTAAATTTTATTTTCCAAAAATTCAATGAATATTTCGTGAAAATTCCTTATTTTTTAAGCCATCGTCTATTTATGCTACTTTAAAAAGTTTTTCCACTATATTTTACAGTATAATTTGTTCAAATTCCAATTAACATGTTTTCTAACCATAAATTTAATTTGAAAACTCTCCACAGTCGAGTGACCCAAGGATTTTTCATGATGTCTAATCCATAAATACAGTTAAAAACTCATTTTAAACCATAACAAAAACAATATTTAAGTAAAAACATTTTAAACAACAAAAACAATATTTGAGTAAAAACATTTTAGTTGATTCTAACTAAAAAAACAAAAATATAACAGGTTTAAACAACTTTTCTAATGGACGGGATATTTTTATAAGTTGTTCTTTTAATGTAGTTTCTTTGAGTTCGTAGGTAAGAAATGTTTATTTGAAACATTTATTTTTCTCGAGTATTAAATCGTTGTCACCATCTTAATTTTGTCTAATCCTGTGTTTTTCAGGGGAAGAAATAATCTCTTCCATTCTTTTTATTAAATCTTGGAGGATGAGAGAAAAATATATTTTGCGGATATAATTTGACTGTTTCCATCTTTTTAACCAAATTTAGTAATAAATTCAATTTCACTTAGTTAGAATATATAAATTATTTATATATATTTTTTAATTTTCATAAAATTATATAGCTACCAATGCACGATATATTGTAATAGATGGAGTCAAATGACGTATATTACTCTAGAAAAATTTGTATTAATAAATTTAAAAAATTATTATTTTTAATTTTTAAAAATTTAAAATATAGTTAAATTTAACCAAGGTTTTTCAGTATAAATTATATAAGAGAAATTTTTAGTCAATGTCTTCCGAACAAAAAAGTGTGTGTTCCTAACAAAAAAGTGTGGTTTATCATCAGGTTTTGATAATGAATCACAATTGGCTGGAAAAGCAGTGGTCAAATATTCTTCTTATATGATTTCTACCAAAAACACTTTGCTTAATTCATTATACATCACAAAAACTTGAATACAGACATTTTTTAACTTTTTTTGGGGAAAAAAATTCTGAGTTCTAATTAGTGTTGAACTATGCTTTGACCATTTTTATCAAATATATAAAATAGATTGCGAACATGCAAAGGAAAAAGGAGAAAGCAAAGATGGATTGATTAGGCCCAATCTGCGCCCCTCTGCACGATGCAGGTGGTGTATGACCTTCTAAGCAAAGCAACTGAATGCACATCCTTTTATACACAAACTCTCCCGAGTTTGCAGATTTAGAGCTTGCATTCAGGGTATGGACATCCGGAGGTTCTTGCTACCGATAGGACATATTTCATCAAAGCTAAGGAGAGTGTTACCGTCACCATTAGACTTCGGCCCCTTAAGTAAAATTTGATTCAAATCAGAAGTTCATTTTGTTAAAATAGTAGAGTTTCATCTGATTTTTTTGTAGTGCACGTTATTGATCAAATGCTGAGAGTTCAAATATTCATGTTCATGTCGAATTGAAATGATTGCTCGACAACGCACATACTTTCTGATTAAATTTCGAAATTTAATTCAAGAGATTGTCCATGCCTATATCATTTATGGGCAGAATGTATTCTCAGAATATTTCCCTTCCTTGATGATTATATTTTGAAATTTAAAGAAACTCGTCCTTGAATATTTCATTTATAAGCTTGAGTCATAATTCATAGAAGATTGTCAGTTCTTTCTGATTAAATTTCAAACTTAAATGGAAATTGTCTATATTTTATATATGATGAATGTTGTACCTTCTTTCTGGTTAAATTTTGAAATTTAATCACTATTCACATGAAAATTGGTCAATGGTGAGATCTTTATAACGCATTATGAAAATTTATAAGATCTAAATTTGGTATATTATATAAAAAAATATTCTAATATAAAATTCTTATTAGTCCTGGCCGCCTGCGGCAATGGACTATAGTAATAGAAATGAGGCAGTAGATTATTACTCCCTGTCCTTAATCTAATGTTTTTAATTCTGTTTCATAAAGCAAATGTTGTTCATTCTATGAAATTACGGGAATAATTTTACTAACCAATCACATATTTTGATGATTTTATTTAGTTATATGCTTCATCTTCCCTTAAATAACTTTGATTTAGTCCTATATTATTTTTTGGAGTATTTCAATAGAAAACAAGAGGGGCTACGACGTAGCAAGTCCCTGCCTCTGCTACCTGGGTTAAACTAGTTATATACGAGGAACCAGTTCCAATTCAGCTTGGGAAAGCTGCAAGATGCAAGTAGCCCTGCAGCACTCAGCAAAACACAACCTGCTCTCCTATTCTATGTCTTTAGTGCTTGCAGACTGCTACGAATCCCGTATGCGTTGATTTGCATAATTCTGCGCGTAAGCCACAACGGTGTCGTCCCAAACCAGAGCCTCGACGCCCACTTGGGCTCTGGTGTCATTGTGAGGAGATAAGAATCGTTGCTGTACATCTTGGCCTTGCCCGACTAAGCAGTACAATGCCAGTTGCAGGAAAAAAGCATACTTCAACGACCACTTCATATCGACAACGCTCAACCTAATGTCCAGAGCGAAGTTAAAGAGAGAAATCACTCATTGCACGCTTAATTCAATATCTGAAAACAGGCACATAATATCGATATTTATAGCGTTGCTTCCACGACATGGAGGGAGATGCAATGAATGTATTTCAGTCAGCGTCATTGAAATTTGTGAAAAATAACTCAATTCTAGAAGAACGCCAAGGCTTGACTGACTTGGAGTCCAGTTAGGAAATCCGCCCTAGAATTCTGCAATCTGCCATAGGAAATCCGCATGGCGTTTGATTTTAAGATTTTGCAGAAAAAGTTGCTGCTTTTAAATGCTTATGAAACACGGTTGTTGAAAACACATACTTTAGGGAATAAAAACGTAGACTCAGCATTGCTTTTCTTTTAATATCGAATTTTTGTTTCAATTCCCTTCATTATTAAAAAACAAATCAAAGAAGTACTGTAACACTAACACGGAATCGTTGAAATATATGCCATTCCGGAAGAACGGGACATTGGTGGCTTCGTTCAAAATTGGAATTTTGACTAACTTACAAAACACTTTCCAGCAGTGGCGTGCCGTCTGATCATTATATTTTTGGTAATGCTAGCTTTCACAGGAAGGCAACCTAATTCCTATTTTTTTTTTTTTAATTTTCCCCACCGCAATGTGCAGGTAGAACATAGTTTTGACAGCGTCATAAGTAAGCGAATGATCTATTACGAAAGTGACAGTTACCTCGCAGATTGAAAATCAGAATGAAGAAAAATACATATGATCCTTTTATAGTGACGTAGAGCCAAAGAACAGGCTTTTCATTTAAGGAATTGCGTGAAAATTCCTGAACCAGGGATTGTGATTGCATGCCAACACGATGATGGAACGATAAGCAAAATTCAATGAATGAATCTCCAGAATTCAGAGTCATCGCAAAGATAAGTTGTGTCCCTTCAATATGTTGCTTTCCTGCTTGATTCCTTTCCTATAGTTTTATTATTTGGTAAGGAAACCAGCAGCTTTTCCGTAATTGCTCAACTCATAATTGCAATTTGTACGGTTTTATCAGAACTTAGACACAAAAACTGATTGCTATTTTTAGGGTTTTATTGTATCGTATACACAAGAAAACTGGGGATAAATGAAATAGAAACAATAAAAAGTTGATAATGAACGAAATGGCAGGATAACAAAGACGAGAAAAACATAAAATGTGCGAAATCTACTGAAATAGGAAAGTGATTCTCAAATTAGTAAATTCATGAGTGTGAAATCTTTCATATTTAGCAGAATGATAACTGTCAAATCTTCTATAATTTAAATGCACATAAAGTTTAAGTAAAAGTAAATCTATTGAAATAAATCTTATAACATAAGATAACATAGTGATGGTATTGAAACAAAGAATACAAGTGAATGGATGTATCAGCGAATAAGAGGATGGGACATGTGTCATACATGCAGGTGGGTCACACAAATGGCACTATGCATGGTGATCATGGCGACAAGTAAAATGGGGCCCGCAAAATGTGGAATGGTAAACTAATCATCATGGCGACAAGTAAGGTTTCACCACCACACTGCACTCCGCATATTCACCACCACATGGAGCCGTTTCTATCCTGTGGCCATGGCATATGACCAAATGAAAGTAAAGGTGTCCAGGGTTTCCACAGTTGCACCCGCCATCGCTGCTGCCAAGCATAGCAGGGGTAAAGCTTACAGGTAAAACTTTGTCATTAGCTGCGCCGTTTTTCTCTGGTCTTCAAGCATTTTTTAATTTTTGTAAATTCTGTAAATGTTTCGTAGATTTTTCATGCGACGGCAGGGAAATTCCCAGGCCATCTACAATCGAGCAGAAAGATGCAGCTGTACTTCGGTGCTCTTCGCAGCCCTCCCCAGTCACCCCGACATGGATATCTCGCTCTGCAAGGCTGCCAAGGTCGGCTTTTCTTTCTTTTGTGAATTCTAATTTTAACTATTTGCAGCATAAATAAATTGCATCGATTAATTAATGCAGGCTGCAATGGAGGCCGAGGCGGAAAGACTTGCAGAAGAAGAAAAGGCTCCACACAGATCCGTTATACAGCTTGAGGAATTCTATCAAATGTACGACAGCATTATAAAGAAGTCTGAAAATTCAGCAATATCAAGATCTGACTCTACTGCTGGGAATTACAACCCTCACGTTCAGTCACCGCATCGTGAACCGACTCTGCATATTGGGTAACTCGATCAATTTACTTTTGCTTTCATATTTCTGGCCTCTCCTATAATCAACAACATGGTGTAATTTGTTTACAATTCTGTTTTCTTGTGAGAGTGAATGATTGCGATATAGTAGTAGGTATTTTTTCAGGAACGTGAAATTTTACAGTGTTAATATTAGATTTAAAAAGAAAAAAACTAAGAACACAAATTTTTAGTTTTGCTATTTAAAATTAATTATAGCAAGCATAAAATTATTTTATGTTTAAAGTAGCCAAAAATTTATAGAGTTTATATGTTTAAAGTAGCCAAAAATTTATAGAGTTTATGTTTAAAGTAGCCAAAAATTTATAACCTAGATTGTGAAAATTGGTCAATATTTTTAAAATTGAGTAGTTATAGAGTTTATATGTTTAATGCAACCAAAAATTTATAGGCTTAAGATCCTCAATATTTCTGGAAACTTCTTCGCCGAATTGCCGGAGAGCATTCTAAATTGCCGGTAAAAATTGTATTTGACCCTCGGTATTTTCAAGAATATTTAATTCGAGCTACTCAATGTTTTTAGGAACTTGTTTGCCCAATTTTTCAAGATTGCCGGTAAAAACCGTATCCGAACCCTAATTTTGAAGATTTAATTCTCTGCAATTTAATGGATTGTATGATTTTACGCCTAACATATTACACTTATCTCTATCAGTTGGCTGAAAGAGCTGATTGCTGATTTCAACAAGCTACAGCAGCTGCTTGAGATGCTCTGAATCAAACTATTTAACCTGCAGAGACTCTCTGTTCATTCCAATATATTTCATCTATGAAAATTACTCAGCTATTAGAAAACTCAGAATTAGCTTGAATTGTTGCAATTGCAGTGGAACTGGTTGGATTTACCTGAACAGTTGAATTCAGGCATGGAGAAGGCAGGATGCTTTTTGCACATCGAGCATATTCAGATAGCAGGTAACTTCGTCTTGCACGCAAACGTCTGGCTTTACTGTTGTGGTTCCTGTCACCTGTTCAAACAAATTGAAATAATTAGTAACTTCTGCATGAGAAGAGATGATAAACAACTTTCTAATGTGACATCACATACATTAATGTATTTGCTGATTTGTTTGCAGTTGTTGATTTGTTTGCAGGTCGATGACATTAACCTGATGAAGTTCAGGGGAGCATCCGGCATCTATTCCCAGCCCTAGAATAATCTCTGGAATAATCTCTGTGGGAGCG
>APFE031284844.1:0-22065 GCA_000404065.3 Pinus taeda
AAAACTTGTCATTTAAAACATGTCATCAAAGTAAAAGTTAAGTGTTATAGTTATGCCTCCAAAGCTCCAACAATGGTTCTAGAATATATCTATAATATATGTACATAGTAACCATTTTAGGATGGGTTACAACTATGGTTGCAAAAGTTATACACACACACAGGATTTTATATATGTTATTTATATTACATATATTAAGGAGTTAACGCAATAATGTTAATAAATAATCAATAGTATTGATATTCATAAATTATGGTTTTATATTAGTTAATAATCAAACTATTAATACTTTATGTGTCTTAATACACTAATAAATGATTAATTACAACCTACTATAATTGTAAGTGTTTAATAAGATTGAAAATGAGAAATTATAGTTAATTAAAGTTAACCATTAATGATTATGTTAGTCACATTAACAATTTGAGCTAGTTAACAAAATATATAAAATTATTACATAAATAATTATTATATGAAATAATTAACAATATTTTAACCTTATCATTAATAACATTAATGTGAATATTTGTATTGTCAATATTATATTTTATTATTATTATTTTTAATGTATAAAACGTAACTATTATGAACATTGTTTATGAATAGTAATGATAATACATAAATTTTATTAATGTTAATATTATAGCTTAATTGCTATAATTAGAGAATTTAAATTAATATATATATAATATATAATAGATATTATAATATATATAATATAATATATAATATATAGAATATATAATATATATATAATACTATCTAAGCACCCACGGGGGATTTGAACCGGTGACCTATCGCAAGGAGTGCCTCAACAATGCACCCATTCACCGTCAATCCAAAGCCCCATGTGAATAATTTTTGATATATTAATATATGTGTAAAACTTGTACTCATAGATAATAATATATTAATAACAAACCTAATGTTATAGAGTATATTTATTAAGCTTATTTTATTGTTTATTAGTTAATATTTTATGGTTGAGTTATCTTTTAATATGTTAATTTTTATTTAAAAATATAGATTCTTAATTCTTATTATTTTAATTAATTATTATTTTATATGTTTCTTAATAAAAATTTATTAATTTTATAATTATGTATTATTATTGTAATACTAAAAGAAACCAAACTTTTTTTTTATAAAAAATCTTCTGATAACTAATAGTTCTTTACTTTAGTTTTATAATATAACTATTTACGCTCGTTATTTTTAATTAAAGTTTAATCTAAAACTCAAAACCTCAATTATTGGTGCACGATGATAGTCATTATTTAACAAGTATATTACATTGCAATTCTATTACATTACAATTTTGCAAGAAGAGTTGTAGCGTACATTGGCTAAACTCTCATAGAAAATTTCACCTCAATCTAAAATTCAAAACCTATATATGAAACTCCTTCCTCCACTATGTGATCTATTCTTTAACAAGTGTACTGGATTGCAATTTTATTGCATTGCAATTTAAAGAAAGGAGTTGTAGTGTACATTAGCTAATTTATCATAACAAATTAGACCATTGTTACATGTTTTTTTCTTTTTTTCTTGACTAGCAGAATCGGTAACGGTGGTGGTATCGTACTCATGTTACACGGGGTTGAATCCCACCAGCTACCACTATAACCTCTAGGAGGAACCACCTAGCCCTCAAGAATGACCCTCGGTTAAGACAAGACTCCAACTCGTAACCTCCACAATGGCACAGATGACTTCACATATCATCCAATGGTCACGAGACCAAACCTTTGCAGGTAAAAGGTGAGAGGGCTTGGCCCAAGAAAGTCACTCCTCGCAACTAGTCAATGCCCTCGCTCACGTTTGAGCACAAGACCTCACCATCTTTACGAGTCTGACTTTTCCAACCAGCCGCCTCCGCCGACCTTAAAAGGTGAGCGGGCTTGGCCAAGGCAAGTCAATCCTCATGACTAGTCAACGCCGTCACCTAGGTTTGACCACAAGACCTCACCATCTTTACGAGTCCGACTTTACCAACCAGCTGCCTACACTGACCTTAAAAGATGAGCGGGCTTGGCCTAGGCAAGTGACTCGTTGTGACTAGTCAATGCCCTCGCTTAGGTTTGAGCACAAGACCTCACTGTCTTGATGAGTCTAACTTTACCAACAAGCCGCCTCCAGCGACCTTCATTGTTACATGTCTTCATAAGAATATTAAACTTTCTTTTATTAAGACTATTTTAAATTTGTTTTATTAATAATAGAAATCATAATTTTATAAACTTTATTTAAACTTTATTGTAGTTTTAATATCTGTATTTGTGTAATTAAAAATACATTAATATTAATAATAGTATAAAATATATTTTTAATATTAAACTAAAATTTTTGAGAAATACAACATTTTTTTTTTTAGGTTTACAAATCTTATCCAAGGCTACCAAGGCCCATTTATTTCTTTCCTCCCCCTTACCCCAAAGAAAGTTTCATTGAATTGTTCTAAATTGATGCAAGAATCCTTTGGGAGATGGAAGGGTTGAAAGAAAGAAGATGGGGATTTATTGAAGTACAACTTTTGTAAGCACTAGCCACCGTACCAAGTTCAAAGATATAATAGTCCATTTCTAGGTTTTATCCTACATCTTGTTAATCACCAGCTCCCAAATACTCTTGTGCAAAGGTTCATCAGTTACTAGAACTCCCAAGTCTTTGGAAGGAAGGATATCTCTTTGAAAGCCCAGAATTATCGAGAGGTTCTTCTGAATAGCAATATTAGTGTTAAAAAAGAAAATCTTAGATTTGGAGAGATTTACCTCTGTACCCATAGCCTTGGAAAAGTCACTCAGGATTTGTTTATAAGCAAGCACTTCTTTGACTGTGGGAATGCCCTATAGCATGGTGTCATCAAAATATTGTGATGGGTCAAAGCCTGTCCAGTCTCAGAGAGTTAGAGACCCTTGATGGTACCCACTTCTCTAGTATGCTTGATAGTTTGACCAAGTCCTTCTGTGCCTGAGGCCTATTGTAGGAGTAAACGTCTTGGATGGAGAACCATTAACCAGAATTGAAAAGCTAGATGAAGTTACCAGTGCCATTACCCATCTTACCCAGTTATGGTCAAATCCAAAGACTAGAAGGACCTTCCTCATATAAGTCCAATTCAACTTGTCATAAGCTTTGGTTAGGTCCAATTGCATAATCATTTCCGCCTTCCTATTGCTTAACAATGAGTGAACCACCTCATGTGCTTGAATGATGTTATTGAGAATTTGTCTACCCTCCACATATCCTGTTTGCTCCACAAAAACTAGAGTACGAAGAAGAGGTTTGAGTCTGTTGGCAATTTGGATATTATCTTGTACACAACATTGCATAAAGCTATGGGTCTGAATCTGTCTGGAGTCAGACCAAAGTCCTATTTGGGGATCAAAGAGATGAAGGATGTATTGAGTGCCTTCAAAATGGTTCTATTCATCTTGGAGTCCTCCATGACATTCAGAATACCTTTCTTGACAACGTTCTAGCAAGCTTTAAAGGAATTGACATTGAAAACATCAGGGCCTCGTGCTTTACCGTTCTGCATTTCTTTAATGACATCACTAACCTCCTCCTCAGTCACTGGCCTAATGAGATTGAAATTATACTCTCTTGCTACTAGCTTAGGTATGTGCTTTGTTAAGTCCCTGATGAAATGAGCTCTATCTAAGATGGTCTCATCTGCGATGCTTCGAAAGTGCTGAACCAACATAGCTTCTATTTCTTCATGGGTATTGAGTAGTTGACCTCCGAAGTCCTTGATCAGTGAGATCCTGTTATGAGACCTGTTCTCCATTGTGGATTTGTGGAAAAACCTAGTGTTTCTCTCCCCTTATTTTAGCCATTGAACTCTTGTTTTTTGTCTCCAAAATATCTTCTCTTGTTTACATAAGTTCTCCCAGCCTTGATCATGCTTGGTGGTTTGATCATTTCTGGCTCTATTAAATACATCCGTGATAAGGGCTTGATTGAGTTCCTGCATTTTACCTTCAATAGTTTTTTTTGCTTCAAAAATATTCCCAAATTCATTATTGTTCCAATCTTTGAGTCTGACCTTGATATGTTTCAGTCTTTGGTGTAGAAGAAACATTCTCATTCCCTGAATATGCAGATATTTTGTCCACCATTTTGTAATGTTTCTCATAAAATCTGGGTGGGTGAGCTAGATATTCTCAAATCTAAAAGGTCTATTCTTAGGGGTTCCAATTCACTAAACCTCAAGTTGGACAGGGCAATGGTCCGAGCCACCAAAGGGGAGAATTCTCATTGTCATGTCCTTCTCTATGAGCATAAGGTCCTCTGAGATTATGAATCTGTCTAACTTTGAGGATACTTGAGACTCTCCTCCCCTCTTGTTGTTCCATGTAAAGAGGCCATTACTCGTATCAGTGTCAACTAGCTTCATGTTGTCTAGAAAATTCTAAAATTCTGTAGAGTCTTTGCTTAAAGTTCTGGTCCCACCTTTTTTCTCCGACAATGATTTGATCATGTTGAAGTCCCCACCCATAAACCATGGTACTCTTGTGTGTCTATCTCTTAGTTATACAAGAGATTCTAGAAGCTTGAGTTTATCATCTGGTCTTTGAAGGCCATAAACATTTGTAATTAAATAAATCTCCCTATCTCCCACAGGCTGAAAAACCATTTATAAATAATTCTTAAATGCCTCAACATCTATTATGCTAATATTTGGGGGTTCCAAAGAGTATGTATTCCTCCTACTGTTTTACCTGCTTTGACTTCTAGAAACTCATATTTGTTGAGCCACTTACTCTTTATTTATTTATTTTTTCTGAATGGAACATTTAGTTTCTTGGATAAAGATCATATTCAGAGCTTATTGTTTAATTTTATTGCTAAGTATCCTTTTTTTCTTTTAACTTCCTAGACCTCTGATATTCCAAGATGTGAAGTTCATTATGAAAGATTTGTAAAGTAGTAGCTGGTTACATCTTTCATCTTACCTGAATCTATCATTAGTTTTCCACATTCCATCAATAACTCATTCTGCTTTTTTCTACCTCTTTTCCTTCGAGGATTTCTATGAGCTAGTCCTGGTGTGGTTTTCCTAGTTTTGACACCTTGGTTGACCTGCCTTTCATTGTTTATTTTCCTTTCCATCCCTTTAGCCTGATTTCTCCATAGGAACAAATGTTGTACTCTGTTAAACTCTTCTTGAGGTAGTGAGTCTTATATATTCATAACACTCTTAAAGATATGATGCATGTTATGGATTCCTAATCTATAAAGCCAAAACCTTGGAGGAGCCATTAAAACCTAGAAATTTAACATTAAAACCATCACAAAAAATAAATAACACTCCTCTTCAAACCATAATAAACCAAGCAAAAACAATGAGACAAAACTACTAGAACCTAAAAAAACCCTTTATCATAATAAGAATTGGAAAAGATAAATGAAAATTACAAAAGGAAAAATCTCATTTCAGAATTGAAAAGAAAAGTTCAATGAATATAACAACAATGAGAAACTCATGTCACCTCCCCTAATGTTTGCTAAAAAATTTCATATTTTTTAAACAAACATGTTTCAAAATATAATATAGGCCACTACTATAGCTTTTATAAAGAAAGCAACCACTTTTGATTTTTTTTTAATATTTCTTTGGTTGAGAATGAAGCCAAATTTGACACCATTTCATTTGGAAGTTCGAAAAAAACCCATTTCAAAAAATATAATGTAACTCACTACTATATGGTTCAAAAGAAAGCAGTCACGTTTGGCACCATTTAAGTTGAAAGGTAAACACATTTAAAAAAATATAATGTAAGCCACTAATATATGATTCAAAAAGAATGTAGCCATTTTTCATCATCTTTCTATATTAGAAAGAAGCCAGGTTTGGCACCATTTAAATCGAAAGTCAAGCTAATTAGAATGTAACAGGGTAGCCAAGTCTTAATATTTTTTTTCATTTTGAATTTCATTTTTCTCTAATCTTGATAAGGGTTTTCATGTTTCTCTATTTCTTATAAGTGGTGATAAGTAATAGGCACATTAAAGTTTTAATCCTCATTTGGTAAAAGACTATTTTAAACAAAATTTAAACACCTTAATTCCATTTGTTGATGTAGTCGGGATGATGAGAATATGTTGGTATTTTTGAATTTAAACAATAATCTCGAAATTATTAATTAAAAAAAATATTCAAATCTCCAATTCCGATAAGGGGAGGCCTATTGGAATAAAAATTAAAAACTTAAAATTTTGATACAAAAATTAAAATTATTAATATAGAATAACATAAATTAAATAATAATAATGATTGTATACTAATTAAAAAATAATAATATTTGTATGTAAGTTGTATTTTTTATATATATATTTGGAAAATATAATTTTATTATTTTCTTCATAATTGACAAATTAAAAAAACAAAAATTAAAAGAAAACATAAAAAACAAAACACTGAAATATTTATTAATAAATAAAATTATATATATATATCTACAAATATATATTTAAATAAAATAAAATTATATTGGTAATATTTATATGATATAATAAATAAAAACAAAAACTACAATGCAAAGAAAAAAAACAAATAACCAAACAAGAGCCTTCCAGAAAAATGCAGATGAATAAAATGAACGAGAAAACAAAACATGAACTAGAAAAATCAAGAAAGCATAGAAAACAACACACCGAACAACAAAAATCAAGAAAGTATGGAAAATAAAAAAAATAGATAACCAAACAACCGTCCAAATATGAATAAAACTAACTAAAAATGAAACAACCGAAAATCAGATTTAAGATTTAAATTTTAGGCTTAGTGGGAAGAGAGGGAGGGAGCGATGGTGACATAGAGATAGAGAGAGAGGGGTGAATGGGTAAGAGGTGAATGAGACAGAGAGTCTAAGAGACTGAGATATATTTAAGGGAGAGAGAGAGAGTTGGGTGAGGGGAACGGGGAGAGAGAATGAGAGAGAAGAAGAGAGAGAGGGATTAATATTGAAAGAGTAAGAAAGGGAGAGAGGGAAGGAGTGAAAGAGACATAGAGAAAGGGAGAGAGAGATGGAGGCTGGGCGTGGATATCAAGAGAGAGAGGGAGAGAGAGGGACATGGAGAATGAGAGGGAGTAAGAGTGAGAGGCAGAGGAAGAGGGCATGAGAGATAGGGAGAGCGAACGAGGAGGAGGGAGATAGAGAGGGAAAGAAAGATTGAAAGTGGGAGAGGGGAGAGAGAAAGAGGCAGTGGGAATGAGAGTGAGAGTGAGAGGAGGAGGCAGAGAGGGGAAGAGATTTAGAGAGAGAGATATTGAGAAGGATATAATGTTAGAGAGATTATGTGAGAGAGCCATTCTCAGAGTGAGAAAGAGAAATATTGGGAGACAGTGAGCAAGGGAGATATCAAGAGAGAGGGAGAGCAAGTGAGAGAAAGAAATTGAGATATAGATGAATAGAGGGAGGGAAACAGAGAGAAGGAAAGGGGGGAATGGAAGAGGAGGTACAAAGGGAGTGAGCAAAATAGAGAGAGAGAGAGAGAGAGAGGGGGGGGAAAGAGAGAGAGTAGGACAAAGAATGAGAGGGTGAGAGATTGACATAGAGAGAGAGAGAGAGAGAGAGAGAGAGAGAGAGAGAGAGAATATCATAGAGAGAGTGCGAGAGACACATAGTAATATTCATAGAGAAAAATATTGAGAGACATTGTGAGAGAGAGAGATAGCATGAGTGAGATAGAGGAAGAGTTACAGAGAGTGAGAGAGAGTTCGTTGTTGAAATTTAACATTGGTTTCTGCATTTGTTTTTTGAACAGTTTTGTTGTGCTTTTTTTCCACCTTAAATTTATAGATAAGACAAGGTAATTAATTGTGTAGGTGAACCAACATAGATCCATGTTTTCTTTAGATCTATCAAGTACTAAGAGGGATCAAATGTTTCAACGTGAAAACCTCTTTTGTCGGCGCAAAACTCAAAGAAAGGTTTGCAACTTGAAAGATCTTATCACTCTATCTACTTAATAGGTTTGAATTTAAGATGGATCTATGATAGTTTTTATAGAAGATGCATTATACAGAAAGTATGGATGTTTATAAAGAATGAATTGATGTATTCTAAAATCTATAATTAATTTATATAAATATGATAATGTTAAAGGTATTGAATATAATTGTAAATAACATAAACACATATAAATAATATCAATGATCCCGATACATAGAATGTAATGGTCGTCATATTTTCAATATCCATGACTTTTGTATTGGACTAAATGATCAAAATTTTAGTTCAAATAAGAACTTAAACAATTAATAAAATATTTTATTTACCTAAAATTCATAAAAACGTTGAAAATGTAGATGTTAATTGTTTTGGAGAGGAGGCATAAAATAACAGGTTTTATTTGGTATTATTTATTTTGTAGTAATATAAATATATTTCAACACAAAATTCATCATTTAAAAAGAGAGTCATAATATAGTTTTTATGTCGATATTTTGACTAAACTAGATTTATGGCTAGCTTAAAACAACATAGTAACAATTAACTTTTAAGAGAGTCACAATTTAGTTTTTATGTCGATATTTTGAGTACACTAGATTTATGGCTGGCTTAAAACAACATAGTAACAATTAACTTTTATTTACGCAAATAATCCCTACATTGCACAATCTAGGTTAAGATGCATGTTTTCCCCTCTAGTCATCCCTCAGCATTTTTATCAAATATAGATAGATATATGGTTGGTATATTCTCTCCCTTTACAAGTTGTGTTGCTACCGGGTGGATATATTGTTACAACACATAATTAGTGGTCACTGAGTTCAAAGATCTATAGTTTCCTAGAGTCATAAAATTATGTTTTTCATTATTCCTCGTGAAATCAAGCATATTAGTAGACATGAAAGCACCAGTTAATAGGTTACTAGCACACCAAATAATTTTTAATAACCTCTCTATATCTCAACAATGATCTTCTAAATTTCCAATGATGGTATGTTTTCTTTCTATCCATAGCTATATGAATATGAAATTGTACATATTAGTGTTACAATTCACAGAGTGAAGTCATCGCATATGTAGTAAAGGCTAGACCAACACATCTCCCTTATACTAGGATTTAGGGCATCATTCATACAACCAATGTAGATTAGCCCAGCCTAGCCTAATCTACAATACACTATTCTAGCCTAGCTTAGCCTAGACTAGCGTTGCCTAGATTATCCTTATCTAGCCTTATCTAACCTAGCCTATCTACCCTTTCGTAGCCTAGCCTAGCCTAATCTAGCCTAATCTAGCATAGCCTAACCTAACTTAGCCTAGCGTAGCGTAGCCTAATCTAATCTAATCTAGGCTAATCTAGCCTACCCCAATCTAGCCTTGCCGCTAGGCTGATCTAGCCTGGCCTAATCTAGCATAGCCTAGCCTATCCTAAACTAAAATAACTTTTCCTAGCCTAGCTTAACCTTAACTAGCCTATCCTAAATGAGCCTAGCCTAACCTATCCTAAACTAGATTATCTAACTTAGCCTAGCACATGTTTAAACTGGCCTAAACTAGTTGAGCGTAACCTAACATGACCTAGCTTAGCCTAGCCTAACTTAAACTAGCCTAGGCTACTGTGGCCTAAACTAGATTAGCCTAGCCTGTGTTAAGCTTAGCCTAGGCTAGGCTAGCCTAAACTATCTTGGCCTTCTCTACCCTATCCTAAGCTAGCCTAGACAAGCCTAGGCTAGGCTAGCCTATCCCAGCCTTGCCTAAGGTAGTCTACTCTAGCCTACCCTACCCTAGCCTACCCCAAACTAGCCTAGCCTAGCCTAGCCTACAATACAAATTGTTAAAAATCTTCAAGTTTAAACATTTTAGATTACCTCGCCTAGCCTTCCCTGCTTGAGCCTAGCCTCGCAAACCCTACCCTACCCTACCATACCCTACCCTACCCTATCCTACCATAATCTAACCTAGCTTAGCCTAGCCTAGCCTAAAATAAAAATTCTTAAAAATATTGAAGTTTAAACATTTCACATCACCTAGGGTAGCCTTCCCTACCCCAGCCTAGCCTAGCCAACACTACCATGCCCTACCCTATCATAGCCTAGCGTACCTACTGTAGCCTAGCCTAGCCTAGCCTAACTTACCCTATAATAGCCTAACCTAGCCGACCCTAAAATATCCTAGCCTAGCCTAGCCTACCATAGCCTAGCATACCCTACCCTACCCTACACCATCCTAGCCTAACATAACCTAGCCTATCCTAACATACCCTAGCCTACACTAGCATAGCCTAGTCTAGTGTAGCCTAGCCTACACAACCCTAGCCTAACCTACCCTAGTCTAGCCTACCTTAGCTATACCCTACCCTACCCTAACCTACCCTACCCTAGCATAGCCAAGCCTACCTATCCTAGGTTAGCCTACCCTAGCGTAGCCTACCCTAGCCTAACCTACCCTACCCTAGCCTACTCTAGCCTACCATACACTAAACTAGCCTTGCCTACCCTAGCCTATCCTAGATTACCCTAACCTAGCCTAGCCTACCCTATCCTACCCTAGCCTATACTAGCCTATCCTACCCAATCCAAGCTTGCCCTAGCTATCCTACCATACTTTATGCTACCCTACACTACCATATTCGACCCTTGCTACCCTACCCTACCTTACCCTACCTTAACCTAGCCTAACCTACCCTAGCCTACCCTAACCTAACCTACCCTACCCTAACCTACCCTATCCTACCCTAGCCTAACCTAACCTAGCCTAACCTACCCTAGCCTACCCTACCTTAACCTAGCCTACCCTACCCTAACCTACCATAACACTACCATATTCGACCCTTGCCTACCATACCCTACCTTACCCTACCTTAACCTACCGTAGCCTACCCTAGCCAACCCCACCCTAACCTACCCTAGCCTACCTAGCCTACCTAACCTCGCCTACCCTACCTAGCCTAGCATAACCTAGCCTACCCTAGCATAACCTAGCCCAACCTAGCCTACCCTAACGTTCCCTATCCTAAGCCTAGCCTAGCATGCCTAAGCTAGGCCTATCCCATCCTAGCCTAGCCTAGCTACCCTATCCTAACCTACCCTACACTATGCTACCCTGAACTAGTCTATGCTACACTACCCTACCATACCGTAGACTACCCTAGCCTACCCTAGCCTAGCCTAACCTAACTTACTTTGGCCTAACCTACCTAACGTAGCTTAGCCTAGCCTTGCCTACAATACCCTTCCCTATCCTACCCTAGCTTAGCTTAGCTAAGCCTACACTACCCTACCCTATCCTAACCATGCTTAGCCTACCCTACCGTACCCTATCCTACCCTTGTTTAACCTATCCTACCACAACCTAGATTAGCTTAGCCTAACCTATCCTAGCATATCATAAACTACCTAAACCTAGCCTAGCCTTGCATATCCTACCCTACACAAGCTTAGCGTAGCTTGCCTACCCTATGCTATGCTACCTTATGCTACTAGTGTCTAGCCTCGCGTACCCCAGCCTACCCTAGCCTAACCTACCATGGCCTACCCCACCCTACCCTAGCCTACCTAGCTTACACTAGCTTAGCCTACCTAGCCTACTTAGCCTACCCTAGCCTACCCTAGCCTGGCCTACCCTACCTAACATAGCATAACCTATCCTAGGCTAGCCTACCTAGCCTACCCTAGCATAACCTAGCCTACCTTAGCATACCCTATCCTAAGCCTAGCCTAGCCTACCTAAGCCAATCCTATCTCATCCTAGCCTAGCCTAGCGTACCTTAGCCTAGCCTACCCTAGCCTAACCTATGCTAGCTTAGCCTAGCCTACGCTAGCCTACCCTAGCCTACCCTACCCTAGCCTACGTTAGCCTACTCTACCCTACCCTAGCCTACCGTGCCCTAGCCTAACCTATTTTACCCTAGCCTAGCTTAACCTAACCTAGCCTAACATATCCTAGCCTAGTGTATCCTAACCTACCAAAGCCTAGCGTAGCCTCGCCTATCCTAACCTACCCAAGCATATCTTAACTAGCATACCCTAGTCTATCCTACCTTAACATAGCCTAGCCTAGCCTACCCTACCCTAGAGTACCCTGTCCTACCCTACCCTCCATACCCCACATAGACTACCCATGCCTAGCCTAGCCTAGCCCAGCCTAGCCTACCCTAGCCTACCCTAGCCTAACCTACCATGGCCTACCCGACCCTACCCTAGCCTACCTAGCTTACACTAGCTTAGCCTACCTAGCCTACTTAGCCTACCCTAGCCTACCCTAGCATAACCTAGCCTACCTTAGCATACCCTATCCTAAGCCTATCCTAGCCTACCTAAGCCAATCCTATCCCATCCTAGCCTAGCCTAGCATACCTTAGCCTAGCCTAGCCTAGCCTAACCTATCCTAGCTTAGCCTAGCCTAGGCTAGCCTAACCTAGCCTAGCCTAGCCTAGCCTACGTTAGCCTATTCTACCCTACCCTAGCCTACCCTGCCCTAGCCTAGCCTATTCTACCCTCGCCTAGCCTAACCTAACCTAGCCTAACATATCCTAGCCTAGTGTATCCTAACCTACCAAAGCCTATCGTAGCCTCGCCTATCCTAACCTACCCAAGCTTATCTTAACTAGCATACCCTAGTCTATCCTAGCCTAACATAGCCTAGCCTAGCCTAGCCTACCCTACCCTAGACTACCCTGTCCTACCCTACGCTACCATACCCCACATAGACTACCCTTGCCTAGCCTATCCTACCCTAGCCCAGCCTAGCCTACCCTAGCCCAACCTACCCTACCTTGGCGTATCGTAGCCTACCTAGCCTACCCTAACCTATGCTAGCCTACCCTAGCTTACTTAGCCTAGCTTAGCGTAGCCGAGCATAGCTTGGCCTAACCTAGCTTAACCTACCCTATCCTACCCTAACCTACCCTATCGTACCCTACCCTAACCTACCCTACCCTACCATAGCCTAGCCTAACCTAAGCTAGCCTACCCTAACCTACCTACCCTACCCTACCATACCCTAGCCTAGCCAAGCCCACCTAGCCTACCCAAGCTTACCTAGCCTGCTCTAGCCTACCTTAGCCTACTCTACTTAGCCTAGCGTAGCCTAGCCAAGCCCACCTAGCTTAGCCAAGCTTACCTAGCCTAGACAAGCCTATTTTAGCCTACCCTGCCCTACCCTACCCTACCCTACCCTACCCCAGCCTAGGCTACCTGGCCTAGCCTAGCTAGCCTACCTTACCCTACCCTAACCTAGCCTACCCTACCCTACCTAGCCTACGCTAACCTACCTAGTGTAGCCTACCCTAGCTAACCTACCGTAGCCTACCCTACCCCACCTAACCTAGCAAAACCTAACATGCTCTAGCCTACCCTATCCTAATCCTAGCCTAGCCTACCTAAGCAAAGCCTATCACATCCTAGCCTAGCCTACCTTATCCTAGCCTACCCTAGCCTAACCTACCCTAGCCTACCCTAGCCTACCATATCCTAGGCTACCATAGCCTATCGTACCCTACCCTACCCTATTCTGCCTTAACCTGTCCTAAACTAGACTATCCAACCTAGCCTAACGCATGACTAATGTAGACTAAAATAGTTGAGCCTAACCTAAGATAACCTAGCTTAGCTTAGCCTATCCTATCTTAGCCCAGCCTAGCCTAGTCTAACTTAAACTAGCCTAGCCTAACATGGCCTAAGCTAGCTTAGCCTATCCTAAACTAGCTTGGCCTAACCTAGCGTAGCCTAGCTTAACCTAGCGTAGCCTATCCTAGTCTTGCCTATCCTAGTGTTGCCTATCCTACACCACTCTAGCCTAACCTACAGTAAACTAGCCAAACCTAGACCCTAAATCTCAATATATATTATAAATATACATCCCACATGAATGTAAAAAAACTTCACATAAATAGTAGTGAACATAAGTAATGGATTCATTATGAAAGTTACAAAATACAAATTGATGTTTATTGAAAAAATATTTTACATATAAATATTTGAATGAAAGCATAATATAAATTCTATAATAAAATAAATTTTCAATATAAAATAAAAGCATATATATATATATAATATTATATAGATAGATTACTATATATATATGTTCAATTAAGTAAAAATAATAAATTTATAAAAATAAATAAACACTTCAAAAGGTTAAATGGGTAATATAAAATCCATATATTACATCATTAAAATATATAAAAATTAAGAAGAATCATATAAAATATATGAAAGCTTAAGAAATTATAAAAAAACAATATTCTTTATGGAAAGCACACAATTATTTTTTTTACTAAGGATGATTTTTTTCTAAAATCAAATTAATAAAAAAAAAACTTTGTATATTAATTAAAAAAAAGAATTTCGTATTACTTATTTTAGTTAAATAAAGCTATATAAATAATAAAATAAATAAATACTTATTACAAAAATCATAAATAAAATTTGATAGATACCTCAAAAATATTTTCTGATGGAAATACATCTCCTAAACAAGATTCTCAGTGGCCTAATTACTAAAAAAGACACAGAATGAGAAGTAAATTAAATAAATCATATACTATATAAAATATTATATATATTAATATTATAATTATATATAATGGAATTAGAGCTAAAAAAAAAAGTTATCCACTTTTACTTTTCAAAAAACAATCCATGTCCAATTGAAACCAGAAAAAAAAAACCTATTGCAACCGCAACAACAAGGAAATTGTATAAACACATAGGCATGAGGCTTCAATTTCAAAAACTTTAAAATATATTTGAAAGAATATCAAGTGTGCTGAAACTGTTTTCATGACAATAGTTGAATTCTAATAGCCTATAGAGATGTCAGTGATAAATACGAATACGAGCAAATACGTTATAGAGATGAGTAGCTGTTTATTAAACTCAAATTATGAGTGATTCATTCGAAATTCATGAGCTTAAAGTAGTTTCCATAAATGCTGAACAAGGAAAAGAAAAAAGATTAAGATATATTGGGAAAAGTTCTTGACGGCAATTTCGCATAAGGCTATTTCGCCTAATTTATGGGTTTATTTGATACTCCGTCTATTCTCTGACGGCATATTCGAAACGAGCATATTCGAAACGAGGGGGATGCTCATCTTCTTGATGGTGTTAAGTTTGACATGGGTGCTCTTCGAGATTCTCAGTTCGAATTGGAAAGGACAATGTAGAGAAATCGCCAACTGGCAGAAAGGTAGGCAAGAGAAGAGAGCAACCCTATGCAGAAGAAATAGAAGTAGAAGGCCGACATGCCCACTGGCCTCTTCTAGAGGAACCCACGGGCTCCGTCGCCAAGAGACTATAAACCTATGCCACTGCATGTTATGCCAGTCAATAGACGGAGTATTAAATAAACCCAGAATTTTGCCGTCAATAAGCTGAGGATGGCGTTGCTCGGGCAAGCCAAGCTCATCAAATCATGATAGTGATTCATTAGATTTAGTAACTCGATAATAATAGTGATTCATTGAAATCAGCCAGAGGCACATTAAACCTTCACAAATTAAAGAAATATTAACTAAAGAAAAAAATAATAAGCCGAGTATAATTCCGATCTGTTAATCTAACAATAAAACTAACAGAACTAACACAGAATATTATTAAATGACTAAAATGCCAGAGCAAATCCTTTATTAATCCAAAAATGAATTAATTCATATCACAGCCAAACTGAATTAAATTAAACCCATCAGATATATGGAGCAATGGCAAAACTATGGACATTAAGGAAAGAGAAGCTACATCCATATAACTCGATTTCATTTTCTGAATTCTATACCCACAGGAATTTCCTTACTTTTTTCCATTCAGTTCTCGCAACATATGATTGTGTGCATCTAAAATATTTGCAATCAAAAGGTTATACACTAAATTTTAGATAAACATGAAGAGATTAAAATTGCTGAACCATTACTAAATTTTAGATAAACAGATTAAAATCATCAACCATTGAATTTATCCACCCGACGATCTAATTGCAGTGCCTCCCATCAAAATTACTGAACTATTTCTGTAGAAATCAAGGCCTTCTAAGAAGTGATCATTAACCATTCATCTGGTTGCGTTCGATCTGCTCCACCAGAAGTCCTTCTTTTCTGCTAAATATTATGCAATATCTATTAACTTTGAATTTAGGCGATCATTTTTAAATTTAATTACATTTTCTTTTTTTTACTGTTTATTTTTTTCAATATTTAGTACACTACTATATCTTACAAATTTAATAGATAATTATTATTTATTTATTTATTACAACTGAATACATATCCAATTATATATATATATATATATATATTGGTCAAAATCTTATAGTATTAAGTACATCTATATGTAACATGGAAAATTAGGTTAAAATATATAGTAAGCTCCTAATATAGTAGTGTTTTAGTGTATCTTTTTGTTTAACTTTTTTAACTTACAATGTTTTAAAATTGTGAAATATATTTAACATCATAAAAATACAAATGTATATATATACTAATCATTTAGATTTTCATGTTTATATTTTTCTCAAAATCATATGATATCAAGTTCCTCTACATGTAACATGAAATATTTAGTTTATGGAATATTTAGTTTATGGTATATGGTGGGTTCCCAAAAATAGTTAAATGGGTATATATATTTATAGGAAAATTTGGATTTATTGTAGCTCCGCCTTTTCTAAATACCTGTGTTCAATCCATGTCAAGTTTAATTTGTTAGCTTGTTTGAATTTTTATTTTTTCACTCGCTTGAGATTTATTGAACGACAAGACAAATATGATGTAAGATGTTTATTGGATATCAAATTTTTGGGGTTTCCGATTTTCATTGCAGTAAGAAGAAATTTGATTACATAGATTTTCATTCATAGTCCATAGGATGAGATGGCTGGTGATTCAAAAGGTTGCAGTCAATTTCAAATAATAGAAAAATTCAAACAATACAAAATCTAGCGAGATTCATGGCAGCATGCGAGGTGCGGGCAAAGCTATATACGCAGAGAAGTGAGCTGCCTTCCCAAGGCTATACAGGGTAGATAAGTGGAAGACAAGATAGAGTAGGTTTAGCCAAATAATATACGAGTTTAGATTGCTATTTTGAAAAGGGTGTTTGATCATTTTCAAGAATTCAAGTTAAAATGGGCATTACAGCTCCATTAAAGATTCATGGCAATTGTGAAAAGATACCGACGAGGGACAAAAGACAATCAATCCCTCAAAACGAATATAATTTTTTCAGACCACCTTCACAAGTTTCGTAAGGAATCAAGGAATACAATGCAGCGAGTTTTCTATTGTACGACTACCGTTTATCAATTTAAAGAGTACGATAAAAGATGACCATATCCGTAATTTAAAACCCTGTGTGATGCAATAGATCGCTTTAAATCAGGGATCATATTGTTCACGAGAGCCGTTTGTTGGAATTTAATTCCAACTGCATCACATAAATGCTGAACAAAGATTTGATCTACATCAGTTATTTCAGATTGTTCGGTGCCGCAAAGTCTTCTGATATTTTTGAGCATTAAATTCAGAAATTAAATCCCCTGAAGACGGTCGTCTTATTTTTGCTCAAAAGGCATCACCGCCTTCTGCAATAAATACAAAGATAAAAATCAGTAGATATTTTACTTAGTTTATTGTTTAATCAGATTTTTATTTTCCTATAAATGTAACGCACAGTAGTTCTGTTTTCAAGGGCAAGAAGGTGTAAGCAGAAAAAGAACAGTAGTTCTGTTTTCTGTCTGAGTGTAAGAAATTTTAGAACAACAGTTCTGTTTCTGTGAGAAGGTTAGAAGAACAAGAGTGTGTCTCTTCTGTAAATGCACAACAGTGCTGAACCTGCGATTTTCTGAGATAGAAAATTGATTTCTGGAACTGAAGTGTTCCTCTTGTAACAGCTAAGTTTACTGTATCAGTTTTGTTTACTGTTCATGAATACAAGTTTACTCTTTTGCTGATTTTCTGTCGCTGTTACACCAAGTGTCAAAAACACTTTGATTTTACTCTGTAAGTCTATTAGTGATTTTGACGCCAACTATTTTTAGTTGTTGTAACACCAAAGCGTCAATTTTCTTAAAGTGACTTAGCGTCAAAAACGTGTTGCCATTACACCGAGTGGCTTGACGTAAAAAATTGCGTTGCTGCAACACCATGATCAGCGTTGCTGCAACACCAAACTGTATTGCCACAACATAGTTTCGAGTAAGCAGTTTTCTGTTTTTTTCTGTGTTAACAGAAACAGAGTGTTATTTCCTGTTGCTGCAACACCGAAACTTGTTGCTGCAACACCAAGTCCAGAAAACGAAATTATGAGTTTTTTGTGCAGAAACAGAGCATTTTTGTGTTGTCTGTTTGTTAAGGAATTTAGCAGAAAATTCCACCTTTATATCAGAGCGTTGTTCTCTGGTCTTTTGTGTTTGAAATCACCATAAAATTCCAACACCGTTGAGATTGTGAATTCTTTAAATCAAGATCATATTTACAACAACAACGCTATCAAATTCAATAGAAATCGTCAATGAAGCCATTTCAGCGCAAACGCAGGTTTTAAAAGATTAATATCTCATCAATATTCAAAAATTACAATTGATTATCGATATTAAAAAATTACAATTAATTATCGGAGGGGAATCTGCAGTCTCTAGGTCTTCTGAACATTATTTAAGGATACTTTTCTTTTTCCGGAATTTAAAATAAAAGAAGGAAAATCAACATGATTTTAACTTTTAGAGACAGGGACTTTAAAACAAAAACGTGTGAATTTTATTACAGAAAACCATAATGTCAACTATTTCACTTCTGATCATAAACTTTGTTTTTCCTAAGACGCTTGATAAAAAATTTAGAATTCACTTGAAACAAAGATAAATATTGGGAGTGTAAACGTCAGGTTTTAAAAGGAAAATAACAGCTAAATTTTGAAGCACTTAACCTAAAACTAACCTAGGCTATTAACACAACAACATTTGCGTTAAAGGAGTGTGCGTAAATATTAACGCAACAACATTTGCAGCCATAGATGTAAAATAACCATTTACACAAGAGACTAGGTGTACCTGTGCAAGTCGAACGGGATTGAAGGTATTGATATTAAATAGCTGACAAATGCAGGCCCTTCTTGTCACAATAGTTTTTCGCTGGACCAAAACTAACCTGCTCGCGTGGTCAAGAGGACAAGAAAATGGCCAAGGAGCTGCCAATAGCATCTCATATCTTCCTCTGCAAATCAAGTGTTTCCCCTTGCCCAATCTCTTCTCCCCTGTGTCAGAGATATTACAGTCTCCAACACGAGGACGGATAACACACTGAAAGAACACACATACACCAGAGGAAGAACAATACATGGAAACAATTGACATACACAGTACAGACAGACAACCCTCCACAACACAACTCTGCGTTACAGTGTCTGTGAAAGAAAGAACTAACCAGAAGAATCAAGATGACAAAGTACTCCAGTTTTCCCTCTAATTGAATAGATGTTGTAATTTTTCACATTCAAGCCTATAGAGGTCAATTTTCCTATAAACCAATTAGGCAAATAGATAATAAAAAAGAAAATAGAAAAGTAAAATACCAGAGACAACATGGGGCCGAAGTAGTCCATCACCGCATAGAGTTTTTCCACGGTCGGATCAGAGGAACACTGCTAGAAAATACCGATCTAGCTCGTTCCGTGCGCTGCCCTTCTCATAATTCTGAACGTTGAAGAAGGGATGAAGTAAACTAGTACCCATACCATTTTGTCTAGAAAACGGGAGCGTCTTGGGATGGCCAGATGGTTATTCTTATAATCATCTTTTAATGTGGGTTTAATTACAATTTAATTATGATTTTGAAATCGGTTATTTGTCCGAACCCTTGATGTCATTCTTGTAATCAAGTGTGTTATTCTTATAATCATTCTCCAATGTCAGTTTAATTACAATATAATTATGAGTTTGAAAACATTGTCCAGCAACAGGTTGAGGTTGTTAAATGATATTTCCCATTTAAATTTAAACTCATTATATAATTTTGAATAATATTTAAATTTATTTAAAATTTAACTTTATTTAAATTTAAATTATATAATAAGATATTTTTAAGTTCCCACTTTAATTAGCATCATACTTAAGTGTATAAATAAAATTTAACTTTAATTTTATTTAGTAGATAATTTTACAATTGATTTTGGTATATTTATTTATTTATCATATTTTTTTAAATATTTTATAGCAATTAAGATATTTAATAATTAAGAGAAGTATTATTATTTTTACATGGGACATGTTAAATGTATAACAAATAAATATATACGGAATGCTTTTTAGTCTTATTATTATTTCTACCTCAGACATGCTAAATTCATAACAAATAAATATATTTGGAATTTTTTTGAGTCTTATTATTATTTCTACATGGGACATGATAAATTCATAACGAATGAATATATTTGGAATCTTTTTGAGCCTTATTGTGAACATAATTATACATTTTTTTTTTTTTTCAGGCAAGAAAAAATAATAAATTTATATTAATAAATCTAGTTTACATACGCCAATAAAAAACTGAAAGTTCTATCATCAACCATCTATGGCATCCCATATAGTGAATATATAGAGAAATATCTAACGTAGGAGACCAACATAAAGGGACATAATATTGGCCACATATCCAACATCCAAAATCATCTAAAAATTCCTTATGCTCTACCTAGACTACATTGTAAACATATTCCATGATCACCATATTTGTAATTAATTGAGACAAAATAATGGAAATCAAAATATGGTGTAGTCGAGACATATCAAAACCAAAACCAAACCAATGTGGGGATCAAATAACATGAATAATCCTTTTATCGATGAAACTACCACTTTGGAAAATTGGGATTTCATGACTCCCTATAGTTGATCTAATCCCTTCTTAGAAAGTTTGTATGCAAAATTTTTTCTCTTTGGCAGATGTGAGAGAAGGATAGATCATCGAAGAGTCCAATCAAGGACTGAATTCTTCTTAACCAATTTGAGAGAAAGGGAGATTTGAAACTCAATCTTTGATTTTCCCATTCTATAGGTACTTTTGAGTCCCAAAGACAGACATGGACGTGAGGGATAAGTTGTGTACATGGTAAATAAGGCCCAATAAGGCCAAGATCTCCACTCTAGTATTGGTACCTTAACCGCAATTCTAACAAAAATTGTAAGAGTGCCTCTAAACCAAGGAGATATATGCCCTAGAACAACACAATGACTCCTTGATAGCTCCATAAAAAAACCAACAATGAAATTTTGTCACCAATCAATAAACGTATTACCCTTGTTTATCCCCACTCTAGACACCCTATTAATGTTCTCGAGGGCTATATATGGTGTTATTATTTACTTCTCTCGTGCTTCTTTTTATTTCTCATAGCAATGATGGCTAACGTCCACTAAAACTCAAATAATATATAAAACATTAAGAAGATAAAAATATTTAACCAAAAATATTAAAATATAATATCATACTATAATATTTTTTATTTAGAAAAAATCTTATTGGATCATATCTTTTATATTATATATATAATAAGATTTATTAACATCAAATTTTTAATCTAAATAAAATAAAGTAAAATAAACATATTTATTTTAAATAAAAAAGTGTTATCACTTCTAATAATAGTGTTATCACTTCTACCATTATTAGGATTCTTACCTTTACAAATATCTTTAAACAAAACCAATTTAGTATTTTAAAAAAATTTCAAAATATAATAAACCAAACTCTAGCATGTTTAATATTTTATTCTAAGTTAATGAATTTTGAGCCAACAAATATGTTACTATATTTAATATTGCTAAAGATATTGTCCCCGAGAACATAATTTTTTTATTATTATTATATTTATTTTATATTAATATTAATTTTTTAAGTATATTGAATTATTAAAAAAAAATTATTTCTTTCAAAATAATACTTGTTAGGATAAAATAAAGATATAGATATTTAGATTGAAATTTTATGTTCGCTTATAATTTTAATAATGTTCATTTAAAAATAGCAAGATAATCTTTTAGATTTATTGGAAACTCTTTTTACCTCAATCTAATTTGTAAATTACATTTTTATATAATATTAAAAATACAT
>APFE031284845.1:33507-52292 GCA_000404065.3 Pinus taeda
CATATATTAGGGGGAATCTATTATAGCTCAAAATATCACTATTATGGTTTGTGATGCTGCACTCATGGCCTAGGGAAACCCCTCCTTCCAGACCTGGTCTCAAATTTAAAAAATAGTGTTTTATTCCTTGTACACAGCATTGCCCTGAGTTAAACGCGTGTATACGTGGGTAGGCATATACCCAACCCATGTATATGTATTAAAACAATTAAAAAATATAAAACTCCTTATTTTCAGGCGGAGATTGCGGGTTTTACCTATTGATCACCTGTTAGTGCCCGTGGCCCAATTGTTCCCAACCAACTCCTAGCTAAAAAACTACTTTGGGAGAGGTATAAAAAGACCTCAAAGAGAAGGCCTAAGGGAGGAGAGAAGAGAGAGAAAGGTTATTATACTAATATTTTTCCCCTGACTAGGTCTTAAGACTCTTGTGCCTTCTGCACTTTCCCCATTTATACAGGAAACCCTTGTTTCCTTGTGTGTTGATGTTCATCCACTAGTTATGGCATCATGAAGTGAGTATTGGAAGGAGATATGCTAAAGGCTTGAGGCTGGATGGATCTGGAAGGAAGCTTTTCTTGGAGCCCGCGAAAGGTTACTGAGGTGATATTACTCCTTTTGTACATTCTATTTGTCTATAATAAAGAAAAACGTCTTGGTTCTTGATATGCTTCTTCTTTATGTTTATGATTTTCATGTTTGAATTCATATGTGAATGGTTGTTTAAAGTTCATAACTAACTTCCTTCTTTTATAACATGAAGATGATTTCTTTATAAGTCTTTGTCCATATATTGTTGTATTCTTTGGAATCAGTTGTTTTGCAGGACAAAGGAGTGAAAGGGACTTGAAGAAGGGTTTGGACCCTTAAGGAACTTCTCGAACGTAGGACCTGAGGTACGCCCCTCTTACTATAGAATTTTCTTTTAATAGCGTAATGGCTGTGTGAATGTGTGTTTCTCTGTTTAGACAACTTTCAGTCTGCTAGGGTTTCCACCCAAAAGCCCTAGGGGAGCAAATCCCTCAACAGATTTCCTATAATTTTTTGGTGGGGGCTTTATGTTAGGGTCAAGAAGGAAAGAATATGCACATCTCAAAGTTTTCATCTTTTAGTATTAGGGCTCAAGTCAATAGTGATCTCTCAATTTTCATAAGGGCTAATTCACACATCTTGATATATTTAGGTTCAAATGGTGCCTAGTCTCATCTTTTTGGAATTCAAGTGATCCAAGTGGATGTTCATGGCCACCCACATAACCCACATGGACCCCTACAACTATCTCTGTTAGTTTTTCAGTTTCCTTATTTGGAGCACAATTTACTCTTTTTAGCAGTTTTTTAGGTCCTAAACCTTCGAAGCCTTTTTGAGGCCCTAAATGATGTTTTTTGGGAAATCTACCACTAGCAATTTTCTATCTAAAATTGTCTTTTCTGACGTAGTACTCGGAGAGATCTTTTGAACAGGTTATGATCCATGTCAAACGGAGATAATATGACCAAGTCGCAACCTGAGGAAGTTGGTTGTCCAACTTCCCCTAACGGGGCCCATAAACTATTGGTGTTACACCTCCTCAGATTAGGGTTTTGATTGTTTAGGGTTTTCTCTTATTGTTCAATAATAAAAATTCCCTAGAGCCTCATTGTAACACAGTTTAGAGGCATGTAGCCTCCACAACTCTTCTTAGAGATAAGCTACCATCGCCCTAGCTGGTTTATCTCCATTTCTATTTGTAAGAATATTTTAGTATTTTACATTAATGGAATGAAGTATTATTTCCACTGCATATCTATGTTTATGGTTATCTCTATAATTTGTTGCATTCTTGTACAAATGTGGATCAGTGGTATCAGAGCAGTCTTCTTTTTCTATTTTTTCCTTTTCATGTCCCCAACGAGGTTGGGATATAAGGAATTAGGGCTTGAACTGGTTGAACCTTTGGAAGACCAGCCTCACAAATCCTGACGGCCTTCAATGGCAGATGAAAAGAAAGACAAGGGGGCAGGAGATCGCATCAAAATATTGCTCGAAGAAGCGATCGAGTGACAAAGGAGTGCGATGATGGAAAACTTTTCCCAGATCCTTCAGTGGCTACCCTGAGGTGACATGGCTTCTAACAACTCTTCTGGAAATGCCACACCCTTTAAGGTACAAGTTAGTTTTGAAATCCCCACCTTCAAGGGTCAAATAGACACAAATATCGTAGATAAATGGTTAAATATACTAGAAGGGTATTTTTCTATTCACGATTTTTCCAATCAGGAAAATATTATTTTTCGCTCTTCTGAAAGAAGCCCCCCATGTGAAGGACTAGTGGGAAACCTACTACGAGTAGAAGGATGAAAGTGCAGGCTCACTATTTTCAGTCGCACCCACTCGGAATTCATTCGGGGATACCATCAAGGAGAAGTACTACCCTGTCAAAAGATACGAGGACAAATACATAAAGTGGACCACGTTGCGATAAGGAAGGGAGCAAGATGTGCCAGTGTTCACAAACATTTTTCATACCCTTCACACACTGTTGGGTATCAAGGATTTTAAGTGGCATTTGTTACTCAAGTACTGCAGCTGCCTACATAGGTACATCCAGGAAGAGGAGTTCCTCGACATCTCTTCACTTGGCAAGGCATACCAATACGGTGTCAAGATCTAGCAGAAGCTTAAATGGAAGAAGAAAAACTTTGGATCTGCGAATCTGAAGGCCAAAGGACAAAGCCAAGGTGGGGTGACCCAAGAGAACCTAATGAAGCCACAAGAAAATAACAACACCACGTAGTCGAAGAAGGACACAGGAAAGTAGTGTGATTTCCATAAGAGCTCAACTCACAACACAAGTGAGTGTTAGACCAAGCAGTTGCTGGTGGCCGATTTGAAGGCTTCTGAATTAGATGCACGTTCTGGCCTTGAGTCAGAACCCGACAAGGGGAATGGCATAGGGAAGCAAATCATTGATGTGGAGCCTAGCATAATTGTTGCCACCACCAAGATCCAAAAGAATGAGCTCGAAGATCCAGAGGAGGCAGAGCATCTTTCCACTCACAGATGTGGGTGAAGGGTTCACCGCTGAAATTCATTATTGACAGTGGGAGCCAAAAGAACCTCATTTCAGCAGAGGTCGTGAAGCGGTTGGGCCTACTGGCTACACCACATCCACAACCATACAATATTGGGTAGCTTCATGAAGGATGAGATCTCCGAGTTCAACAATAGTGTCGCCTCCCCTACAGCATCAAGTCCTTCACAGACAATGTATTGTGTGATGTTGCACCTCTTGATGTTTGTGATGTATTATTAGGCCAGCCATACTTGTGGACGTGACATGTTGTGTATGAGTCAAGGCATTGCGCTGTTATTATTACTTTGGGTAATTCATTATATAGGATATCGGAAGTAGCCCCACCTACTACCACCTCTTTGATCTCTACTAAGAAATATAGCAAGATCATCTCCGAGACTAGGAAATTCATTTTCTGTCTGGTTTGCTCCCAAAGTAAGGGGAAGATTGTAGCCACATCCATGACCCCTGTGAAGGGTTCCTCCAAGCAGCAACAATAGTAGAGGGATATGGTCATTAAAGAATACAAGAACATATTCTCCTCACCCACAGGGGCACCACACAAGTTTCAGGTGGGCAACAAAGTTTGGTTGCATCTGTAGAAATAATGCCTTACAAGATCCCATCACAAGCTCTGACCACTCCAACATGGACCTTACACCATTACCAAGGCTATGGAAAACAATGCTTTGGAGCACAGCGTTCCCCCATTCCTTCTCTTGCACCGATTGTTCAGTGTGGACCGTCGTCAACCATGCTTCCCACTGTTATTGGGCACATCAGATATTGCAAAACAACTCACGAAGGACCAAGTACAACAAATGGAGGGACTCAACGCAATGGGGACCATTGCTTCCTAAGGAGGGAGGAATGATCCAAGCATATGTTCATGGCCACCCACCTATCCCACATGGACCCCCACAACTATCTCTGTCAGTTTTTCAGTTTCCTTATTTGTAGCACAATTTAATATTTTTAGTAGTATTTTGGGTCCTAAAGTTCTGGATCCGTTTTGAGGCCCTAAAAAACATTTCCTGGGAAATCTACCACCAAAAATTTTCTGTCTAAAATCATCTTTTTTGACGTAGTCCTTGGAGATATCTTTCCAGCTGCTTATCATGCGTGTCAAATGGAGATAATATGACCAAGTTGCGACCCCGGGAAGTTGGATTTCCAACTTCCCCCAATGGGGCCCGTAAACTCTCGGTGTTACGTCTCCTCGAGTTAGGGTTTTGGTTGTTTAGAGTTTTCTCTTATTTTTCAATAATAAAAAGGCCCTTAAGCCTCATTGTAACACAGTTCAGAGGCATGTAACCACCACATCTCTTCTCAGAGATAAGCTACCATCACCCTAGCTTGTTTATCTCCATTTCTATTTGTAAAAATATTTCAGTATTTTACATTAATGAAATGAAGTATTATTTCCACTGCATATCTGTGTTTATGGTTATCTCTATAATTTGTTGCATTCCTGTATAAATTTGGATCATCAAGGATCAAATTTAGTTGATGAAAGATGGGTAAGGTCAATAAATGAAGGATGGGCAACATTTATTACACATCCTCCATCTCCACCAAGATAAGTTGCAATTATTGGTAGGAATTAAATAAACATCGCTGCAATCAATGACAAGCACACTTGAGAAGCAATTTTTTTTTGTTTTTCTTCACTGCTACAGGATTTGTTGTTTCCATCCTATATACCATCTGTCTAGGGTGACCCATATTGATCTTTAGTACATTCAAATTTTCTCTTTTCCCTTATACTCTGATTTTTTTTATTAAAATAATTACTATAATTAGCCATCCTAATTATCTATTATTATTATTATTATTTGCAAGCTAGTTGAGCTCATCATCTACTTCTCTAGAAATAAGAGTAGTAAAGTCAAGTTCCTACCCTCAGTCTTTGTCTCTATGAAAGCACTTAAACATTTTTTCCATTTCTCAACGATGTTAATGCTAAGTAAATAATTTGTTTAATAGAGTGTCTTTTCAACCTTGGTTGCATATCTTTCTTGATCTTTCCTACATGGTGTGGGGTTTGTTTACCATTTATAAATGCTATGGAGAAGTCATAGGAAAAGAATAGTGAAAGTGAAGTCAAGATTTAAGCACACTTTTTCCCTTTTTAGTAAATTAACCATTGGACTTTACTCCATGGCATGTTAAAAGGTTTCATATTATTACACTTTTGAATTTTCTTCCCTCTATTTATTTTTGTAATTTAAATTTTGTTATATAATCACATGAGTTCATTTTATTACGCTCAAAGATGTTAATATTTATTTATGTTTTTGTAAATTGATGGTCGATTTTTCATCCATGAAAAGATGGAAACAAAGCTTGTTGTTGAATAACATGGATTCCAACAACAACCTATTTGTCATATATGTGTCTTATAAACCAATGTTTATGTATCTACTCTTTCGTTTTCCATGGTTGTTTGCAATAGGCTTGGACATTAGAATTTTAATATAAACTACAGCTAGCTTAGCATGATAGATCCTGAACATAAAGTTCAAATAGCTCAAGCCCGATAATTTTGAACAAATTAACAACAATCTAACTAATATAATGCAATACATTTGACCAATAGAAACATTTTGTCTCCTTTTAACAACTAGTCATTGGATATTGTACATCACAAACTAAAAATATATGCACAAAATAAATCTATACAAGAAAAAATGACATTTCCATCATGTGGCTCTTGTTTTGAAATAGGGCTTTAAAATTATAATTTAATTATCAATAATTATTATTATGTGAATAATAAGAATTTAATCCTACAAAATAATTTATAATATTTTGTTGACACGTAATCCTCCATGATGATTCAGAAAATATTGTAAATATGTAAATACAAAATAAGAAAATGAAAAGACCTTGGAATGTGAATCTCAAGGGTATCTCTCTCCTTTGTATATATTAATTCTCTTCTTAATAGAAATAAAAATTCACCAAGTTACCATAATAGTTGGTTTAACATGGTATTAGAGCGTAGGTCCCATTTTAGCATTTTTATGCCCTCGTAACTCCTTTATCTTAGTCATGTTGCTTTTGCAAACCTTCCATCCTCCATACCATCTTATGCCAATCTACTATCATAATGGCCTCTTTTTCTTCTTACCAAGGTGTTACACTACGATAATTGTGCACTTATTCTTCTATTCCCATGTCAATTCATGAACAACCAATGTTGTAACACTTCTCTGGATGTGAGTCTTGATTCATTCAATCACCCGCCCTAGATGAAACCTCTTCATGATTAATTTAGTTCCTTTAGAATGAACAAATCTTGTTGCAACGAGTATCTACACAGGGACCACAACCATGACCATTCACATTTGAATTTTCCTCATTTTAAACTAGCGTTTTTTTAGCCTCAAATTCTTCAACTCCACCATGAATCTACCAATTTTGTACACTGTGTTGCTAGCCACCCAACAACTTGAATGAGTACTTTTTAAAATCCCAAGTGTGCTTGAGACTATGGGTTTTAGAGTGAGATGATCTTGAAAATGATGACATTGTTTGTTGTTCTAGGTGGATATTGGTGGCCAACCTCCTATTACACTTGTACCCCCAACAATGTTTATTTTTTTCTTTTCTTAATTCTAGCACAACTTTATATTTTTAGCAATTTTTCAGGTTGTGAACTTTCATAGCCATTTTGAGAGACTAAATGATATTTTTTTTTAAAACGTGACAAGCTTGAAGCCCCTTGGGCTTAGACTTGTTAGTTCTTTTTTCCTCAAACAGATAATTTTAACAAGGTATCATGCACATGAAACGAAGATCATATGCCAAAATTATCATCCCAGGAAGTTGGTGTTCCAACTAATCACAACAAGGCCCACAACATTTTATGCTTCATCTCCTAGGGTTATGTTTTTGGATGTCTATGGTTTTCCATTATTTTTAAATAATCAAAAGGAATCTAAGGCTCATTGTAACATAACTAATGAGGCATGTAATATTCACATCTTTTTTTGGGATAACATAGGATCACCTGAGCTAGTTTGTTTCTCTTATGTATGTAAACAATTTTCAATAGTTGATATTCATAATTGAAGTTATGTTTCAATGTATCTATACATTTAGGTTTGAATTTGTATTTCATTTCGTTCCTTCATAAATTTGGATCAGTAGTATTAGAGTGGTATGCTCTTCCTCTGTTTTCCTATGCATGTCCCGAATGAAGTTATCATATAAGAAATTTGACTTGAAATTGTTGAAACCATGCAATACTAACATCACCAACCCTAAAAACTATCCATGGTAGAATAAAGTAAAGACGAGGGAGTAGCAGATCCTTTCAAAGTTTCTCAAAGAAGTCTTTGAGGGACAAACGAATGAGATGATGGACAATTTTCCATATCCTTTGACGAGTATCAACGAGGAAAGCATCTTCATCCAACACTAACTTTGGAGGTGTCACCCCCTGTAGGATACAAGTTAACTTTGGCATCCCTATATTTGAAGGCCAAATAGAGGGACATGCCCTCGATAGATGGTTAAATCTTCTCGAAAATTATTTTTCAGTTCATAATTTTTCCAATAGGGAAAAAACTACTTTTTCCCTCCTCAAAGTCACCCCCATGTCAAGGAATGGTGGGAAGCTTACTGTGAGTAGATGGATGAGGAGAAACCATCAATATGTTTCCTATGAAAGTGATTTATGTGGGGGGATAAATACTTTTCCTCGGTAAAAGTGTTTCAACTTTAGGAAAGAAGCATTATTAGGGAAAATGAGTGAACTGAAGGGGGAATGACTTTTTGTAGAAGGAATATGGTACTTGTTGTCCCTAAATCATTGAGTCGAGGTTCTGGTCCCTCCAAAAGTCAAAGAAATGCTCTGAGCCCCTTTGACTTCTAGGATTTAAGTACTAGAACTTATTTATGGGAAATTAGTGAAGTGAAGGGGTGAAATATATGGGGGGTGTTAAATGAACCATATTGTGAACCATTGTATTTTCTTTGTTTACTGCTTATGCATATTGGAAAGATTCATTTAAAACAATGACATAAGTGCTTTTAAGTAATCACATGATATTTCTGCAACCTTTCTACTACTTACCCACTTATTCATCCTATCATTTTTTCTTCACTTTATTAGGGTGCATTTAGGCTAGCAAACCCTTCTCCATATTTTTCTTTTCTTTACAATGTAAACTATATAATTCTAACCTTATATCGTTGAAGGGCTCAGATTAAACTAATGAGCTCCTTTTATTCACTTTACCTCTCTAATGATCTGGCATGATTACACTATTTGGTCAGATTTTATTCTCTAACTATAAACATAAAATTTAAAAGATGAAATAACCAAGATTAAATAGTTTGATTACCATGGATTATGGCATAAGTAACAAACTGCACACAATCATTAGTAAGCATAAAGTAAATAGGAGTGGCATTTTTACTTTCACACTTTCATGGTCTCTTTTATTTTTGTGGGGTTCATATTTTCACTTTTTTTTGGACCTTTTCTTATTCTTTATGTCTTTTGGTTTTTATTTTAGGACATAACCTCTTTACATTTTTTAATTTTTTGAATATGGAAAGTATTTGTAGGAAGAAAATGTATGTACATATTACATGGTTTAACCTCATTCATTCAAAATTATGACTCCTATTACTATAGGAGCCTAACAGTGGCTCCACTTGGGGATGGCATTTCCTTGTGAAATGTCAAGAACACCATTGACTAGTAGCCTGATCCATTGGGCCAATCCCACACATGTATATGCTCCACTGTATAGTCTTTGTTACTAAAACTTTTGAACTAAAAATACACCGTTTTCTGCAAACTAAAACCTAATCTAACATAACGTTGCTGCTGAAAACTGAATTTATTCAAACTGAAATCCTACCTACTTAGTCTAATAATCTTTCTGACTGTTGGTTAGGTAAAATGAAACAACCAATGCAACCACTCAAGCATCATATACATTGATGAATTTTACTTCTTGGGATTGTTTGTGATTAAAAATGAGGTTCTAAAGCCAAATATAACCTTGTCAACCAACGAGAACATAAGGAAAGACTTGCTTTCCTTTGTAGACTATAAAAAGTGTACAAAAGGATCTTCCAAAATATTTACATTATTGTTCAACTAATTTAAGCAATTGTACAACTGTTCTGGATGGCCTCCATGCCATGAAACTGAAATGTCAATTATATCTTTAACACCCTGCAAACTTTCAGATAAGCTTTATGATGATACTTCTACTAATTGAAATGTATGTCTGGCGAAACGTTTATCATCTTGATTTTGACTCTCATAGTCGGTAAATGGAGAAAAATTATGATTGCATTCATTGCACATCCTATCAGCTATTGGATCATAAACAACTTAAAAGGATTGCTGCAACTAATTCTATATAGGTTTGAATGGAACTTCATATATTTCTAAAAGATGCTCATCCTTTCCTTTATAGATTTTATACCACATTTCCTTTAAAAGCTGAAATGATTCAAAACAAAGAGGCAAAGAAGTTTCACTTATTTCCAAATTTTCTGCACTTTCTTCCTCACTCTCATAGCTGAAATGAACACGCTGAAGACTATTTTCAAGTTGCTAAAATTGATTTTTTTTGTTTCTCAAACTAGTTTCTGATTTCCCTGTAAAGTTAGTTTGGATTTGAAGAACATAATTATCATCATACTAATCATATTTAGGCAAATCATTAAAATAAGTAATGTAATCAAACATACACATTAGATCACTGATTGCCTCTCCACATATTGCTCTATAAGTCTATCTTCTTATCTACGGTAGTTGGAATTGGTAGGAATTTGTTCATGGCTATCAACCCCTTATTTTTGTGAAATAAATGTGACATGGTGATTTTGAACAAAAAATTTATCTTTCATGATGATCTTATAACACATATTTCATTAAAATTGGAAAAATTATATTACAAGGACATGACTAAAATTGAGTTTTTTTTGTTATTTTGAAATTCTTTATCTACCATTTAATTCAAAATTTAATGAAATATGTGTTTTATGTATCCTCGCCTCTATCGTGTTTACCAAAATGTTGATTTTTACCTCTGCAGTGTTGTCTTCCTCTGCTTCTGCTTTCAACTTTTCTCTTCCAATTTGAAGATTAACTTCTACATCTACTGCCATGTTCTGCATCTATTCCAATGTTGAGGGGATTCTTTCTCTTAGCTGAAATTATATCTCTGGATCAAATGCTCTTGGGTAATGAAAAAGAGCTGAATCAGGGGGAGGTCTTATATTTGATGGCATTGCATAATAGGTTTTATTAAATCTGTCTGGAAATTGTTGTATTGTTTCATTTGACTATCTTTTTAACTAATTATATTCTTCTATGATTACAAGAAGATTGACTTTGATTATCCATTTATCAAGGAAATTTTTCACAAACTATTGGGAATTTGAGATGCTTGCAATAGGTAAATTCTTGAACAACCTCTTTACTCTACTTTGCAAAGAAAGAGCAAAAAGCTTGATAATAACATCATCTTCATCAATTTCAAATAAGTCTAGATAATTCTTAAAACCTTGAATATGTTTTTGAGCAGTGATATTGTTCTGTCCATCGAACCTAGGCAGATACTTTTGATAATCGTTAGGGAAAGCATGGAGTATAGGAAGTAAGATGAGTGGCTTATATCTATCAGGATTTTTATTAGGTATTGGAATATGTATAGGGATTGTATAATTAGTCTTGATTGTTTGATGCTCCTTAATTGGAAAATGATCTTCATAAGAGTTAGAAGACTGATGTTGAAATGTGTAAGGAGACTTTATATCTACAACTTTTAAAGGAAAATAATAAAAAAATAATCTAAAATCTTCTCTAAACTACAATATACATTGAAAAAATTTATCAATGAGAGAGAACATAATGTCTTGGATAACAATCTAAGTTAAAAGCCTGATCTTTTCACATAATTATTTCAGGTTCATTCCTCTAGTGGAGTCTTGATTGTAGAATTGATTTGGAGTCACTAGGTGGATGATTTTAACCTTTGTGTGTCTAATCACTATCCACCATCATAGATTAGATATAAAGATGTAAAACAATTCTGAAGAAAATGTTAGTTCTCCCCAGTATGGTCGCCATTATGTGACCACTCAGAAATTTCTCAAGGTTAAAGGAACAAATCAATGAGGTAACCACAAACCAATCTTTTAGGCTTAGTCTCTAGCCAACCTAAGTCCAGAGAGGGTTCTCTCTTATGATTTAACTTTGTTTTTATGGGATTTTAGGCTAGTTCTTAGTGTTCATGGGGTTTTGATTTTGAATTGGAGGTTGGGTGGTGGAATTCTCTAAGTAGATGGACAGAGCTAGGTCTTCAAGCCATTGGGCTATGAATTCAACAAATGGATAGCATAATTGGACCAGATCATTAAAGGGAATGTTTACAGGGCAAGCTAGCAAAACAAAAGGCAAAGCTGCAGGCCTAATGGGTGAAGTGGTTCTAACCAGGGTGAAAGGGCACTTATGAATCCATGGACGAGGATTAGAATTAGGAATAGAGGCTAATCATGAACAAAGGGAAACTAAGAATCCTTTTCTATAGACCAAGGGAGAAACTACGGAAGCTAAGGAGTAGTTAACAATTCCTTAGCTAAGATAGTTTAGGAGAAAACATTCAGAATGTAAAATATTCAAGACCGAGTGCATTCAAGCAATTTCTGAAATATCATTCCTTGTTATACATTTAGATTTTAGAGAAACAAATAATATTATGGAAAAAACATAAGGAAAAACAACATTGAGCATGGGAGAATACTTATTTGTATTTGACTTCACACAAGATTCCTGTAAAATATGTGATTTTTATTCCTTGATCCAGCAAGGCAATCCAGTCATTAATACAATAGAATTTTTTATTTGAGAGAAAAAGTCTATAGAAACGTCTTTGAATCCAACCAAAATAGTTCAAATGAAGAAATATTTATACAAATTCTAAACTAAAATATCTTGAAAAAATATCAGATTGGTTTTACAAATATCTCAAACTGCTTTATTTTAATAGAACATAAATAAATGACACTCAAAACTAATGAATCTATTTGGAACTATATTTATGGATTGAGGGTTAAAACGCAGAGAAATTCGAATTTGATAGCAACTCTTAATTGATGATGAGGCTTCCAAGTCACTAACTGCTTCCTTCCTTTGTGCATTCCGCCCCAGAAATTCTGCAAAATTAGGGTCTAGTGATACCTTTGTATATCTCAATCCGAGATAGGTATGTGAAATGTGAAAGAGGTTACTGTAGATAAGAATGTTATTGAGATAAACCTCTTTCAGTTTCCCGAAATTCAGCTCCAGAGGTTCAAAATATTCTCTGAAAAACGATGTCAATAACAAGACTTTACACAGTCCAAAAAATAAGCTATGAAGATATACATTTATCTCGCTTTCTGTAATACTAGTGTACAAAGTGAGATAGGTTTTTGTATATTGGCATTTTTAGAACAAAAAATTCTTCCCATTTATCAAAATGAATCTTGGATTGGCCACAATAGTTTCTAGAAAATGATGACTTAAACAGGAAATTTCTGGAAAATGTACCATTTATGCTCTATTTTTTCATCTATCTTCACTTTGATTCTTCAATCTGACACACTTTTACTCATACTCTTTCATCTGATACACTTTTAAATTGACGACCTATCAATATCCTTTACTATATTTTTACTTTTACTTTGGATAAACTTCATTGTTGCTAAGGAAAGTGTTTTCATCTCTATTTCACCCTTACTGCCTCCATGTTTACTTTTACCACTCTATTTTTTCATCTGTCTTTACTTTGACATGAATTTGTATGCTTTGTAATTGTCTTCCCTGTTGTTTGTCTTCATGCTAGCTGCTTTACCTAACTTGGTCTTCAACCTGATACTCTTTAGCCCTGATACACTTTGACTATTTATTACTATGTCCTTTTACCTTCATTGTATATTTTAGGTTTTTACTGTCTATTTCCACAATAAATCATTTAATTTCGTGTTTCCTCTGCTTGTCTTTTAACTTTATGTTTTATTTTCCATCTCTGTTTGAATAGATTTGATAACAATCTCGAAGTAAATAGGTCTTATGACTAGTATCAAGACTGTTTATCCAAGGCTGCAGTCTTTTGATCACCTATAAAATAAAACAAACTATTAGGAAAATGTTGGGTTGATAGGGAGGGTCATTAATTGTTTTATCGATCTTTATAGGTCTATGGAGTGAGTCCAAAGTGCTTTCAGGAGGTAAACCATGCTTGAATTGGTTAGCAGAGGCTTCAAGTGGCGCATAGGGGTTACATAGGGTTTTACTGCACAACAAGTGAAAATGAGCAAAACTATGGTTTTTGTGTTTAAACAAGGTAAACATTTGATTTTTTTGAATTTTGGTGCAAAGTGAACAGTAGACGGTTTTTTAATTTAGCAAGAGGGTGGTAAGCGGTTTATTTCGTATCACTTTTGGGTGGTCGGTGGTATCGGGGAGAGGCCGCCTACTGCCACTCATCGGCGGACATGTAGCATCAGGAGCTGGTGGAAAAACTTTTTCAGGTGGGTATAGTTCAGTGGATGGGTTGGCCCAATATGGATAAGGGCCATCAGATGTGGAGGGAAGTGATCGGGTGGGGAAACTACACGGAGGGTAATGGGGGGGCCAGAGGGAAATTAAGTTTAGTGATATTGGGTTAATGATGGATTAAGGTGAGATTATGTCGTCGACGTGATTAATGAAGGATTTAATCAGTGTTAACTATTGAGGGAGGGATTTTAATATCTTTGAGGGATAAGGGGTAGCGATATAGTTTATATTTAAACTAATGGGTAGGGTTATCTTATATATAAGAGCTATATATATACGAGAAAACGTGTTTTCATCAGGATTTAATATAACAAATTAGTAATTAATATGAAAGGGCAGAAAAGGGACAAAACTATAATTAAATGCCTTTTTGGGGGGTTTTGATATGAAAGTGAATTATTTGGGGGGGATAAAAACTTTTCCTAGCTAAAAGTGTTTCAACCTTAGGAAAGAAGAATTATTAGGGAAAATGAGTGAACTGAAGGGGGAATGACTTTTTGTAGGGGGAATATGGTACTTGTTATCATAAATCATTGAGCCGAGGGTCCAGTCCCTCCAAAATTCAGAGAAATGCTCTGAGCCCCTTTGACTTATATGATTTAAGTATTAGAACTTATTTATGGGAAATTAGTGAAGTGAAGAGGTGAAATGAATGAGGGGATGTTAAATGAACCATATTGTGAACCATTGTCTTTGCTTTTTTTACTTCTTATGCATATTGGAAACATTCATTTAAAACAATGACATAAGTGCTTTTATGTAATCACATGATATTTCTGCAACCTTTCTACTACTTACCCACTTACTCATCCTACCATTTTTTCTTCACTTTATTAGGGTGCATTTAGGCTAGCAAACCGTTATCCATCATTTTCTTTTCTTTACAAAGTAAACTATCTAATTCTAACCTTATATCATTGAAAGGCTCAGTTTAAACTGATGAGCTCTTTTTATTCACTCTACCTATCTAATGATCTATCAAGATTACACTGTTTGGCCATATTTTATTCTCTAACTATAAACATAAAATTTAAAACATGAAATAACCAAGATTAAATAGTTTGATTACCATGGATTGTGGCATAAGTAACAAACTGCACACAATCATTATTAAGCATAAAGTAAATAGGAGTGGAATTTTGTCTTGCACACTTTCATGGTTTCTTTTATATTTGTGGGGTTCATATTTTCACTTTTTTTGGACCTTTTCTTATTGTTTATGTCCTTTGATTTTTCTTTTAGGACATACGCTCTTTACATTTTTTAATTTTTTGAATACGGAAAACATTTATATGAAGCAAACATATGTACATATTACATGGTTTATCTCAGTCATTCAAAATTATGACTTATATTGGTATAGGAAACTAACAAGAGGAAGGAATTCATCGAAAGGAGTAAAGAAGAACGAGAACCCAAGAGCAAAAGTCATATCGGGGAAATCAATAAACCATGAAGTGATATGTGAATATCAATGTTACCGAAAGTTTCAATTATGATTAAGCCATGACGTGGCATGTGGGACCTCCATAGCAGCTATTATAGTGATTTTCGTAAATAAGGGGCTTCTCTTATATACATTTAATATGCGACATATATGACATAATAAGTTAGCCTCTCTTCCAATAAGATGTTTCTTTTCGGTTATTGGTGAGAACTTGTATAAATACAAGTTCAAACGTTTTCATTAAATGCAAGTATCTTAGGCATCGATCATAGAAAAGAAGCATAGTTCACAACTCGTGAATGTGAAGTAGTAGAGCAAAGGAGGAAGCTGAAGGTCCAGCGAAAGACGAAGGATGCCGAAGGTCTAATAGACACGGAAGGAACAATAGAAGCTGAAGGCTGAGCGAAGAAGGAAGTTAAAGACTGAGAAGCTGAGGACCGAAAACCGAGTAAAGAATAAAGCCACAGGTCGAACAATGAGCGAAGAAGGAAGTCGAGGGTCAGACATTTCTATTGACTGAGTTAATTATTGAAAAGGATCGAATCTATTTTTGAACATAAGTTTTGTCAAATAAATAGTAGTTTTCTTAGTTGAATAGCAGTTTTGTCAATTGAACAATAGTTTTGTCAATTGAACAGTAGTTCTGTCAATTGAACAACACTTTTGTCAATTGAACAACAATTCGTAAATTGAATAGCAGTTTTGTCAATTGAAAAGCAGTTTTGCAAATTGAACAGTAGTTTTGTCAATTGAACAATAGTTCGTCAATTGAACAACAGTTTGTCAATTGAACAACAATTTGTTAATTGAACAACAATTTTGTCAATTGAACATCAGTTTTGTCAATTGAACAACAGTTTTGTCAATTGAACAATAGTTCATCAATTAAACAACAATTTATCAATTGAACAATAATTTATCAATTGAATTTTTTTTTTCCAATTGAATAGAAGTTTGTCAATTGAACACCAATTAAACAACACGTGTTTAATTGAACAACAGTTGAACAAAAGGAGGTAAATTGAACAACAAATGATGTAGGAGGTAAATTGATCATCAATTGAACAAGAAATGACATAGCAAGTCAAGTGAATAACAAGTGAATAGATGTTTGGAAGACCTTTGCAAAAGACATCATGATATAACTTGGACAAATTGATTGGGTACCATGAAGGACAGTAGAGACACCTTCATGTGACGAGAACAAAGTTGTCATTGATGATGTGACGTGAACGATAATTTGACAACATTTCTAAAGATTGAAGGGGATCATTGAAGAATATATTAGGAGTCGTGAAGTACAACCAAACATACCTTAACAAAGTGAAAAGATAGGGTTAGAGACCTATGGGGTTGGTGCCCCAGAATTAGCAAGGTTGGAGCCTTGGAAGTCCAAGTCGTGCTTGGGAAATATAGGTAGAAAACTGGAAGATTGAGGATTGGTGTCCTTAGAGTCAATACTCCTAAAATCAAGGTTGGTGCCTTGGATAGGGTCGAAGCCCTAGAGGTCGTAGCCTCACTAAAGTCTAAGTTGGAGCTTGGCAACAATTATTGTACTCATTTATTTTTTATTGATTAATAAAAGAATTTATTCTTATCGTTGTTTTTTTTTGTGTTCTAAATATAAGTGATCTAACTAGTAAAAGTAACAATTGAAAAGCAATATTGATTCACCCCACCCCCCTCTAGTATTTCCAAAATAGAATTCTTGTCCTAACCCAAGACCAGTTAGCATGCTTCTTGCACATTCCATCAACATCTTGTTCATTCTTTTTGCGTCTCCATTTTGGTCAGGTCTGTCTGGAGTAGTCTTTTGTCATGCTATACCACACTTCTTAGCGAATTCTTCAAATTCCTTGCTACAAAACTCTCCACCATTATTTTTCCTAAGCACCTTTATCTTCTTATCTGTCTAATTTTCCACCATAGCCTTAAATTATTTAAACCTATCAAAGACTTCATATTTATCCTTGAGGAAATATATCCATGTATTCCTTGAGAAGTCATCTATAAATGATATATAGTACACAAACTCACCTAGTGATGGAACCTTGACAGGTCCAAACACATCACTGTGCACAAGCTCTAATATCTGTTTCGCCCTCTTAACACCAGAGGGGAAACTAACCCGATTATGCTTCACATATACACAATTTTCACAAAAATAAAAATCTAGAGAGATATTAGTCATACCTTCTACCATACCTTTACCATGAAGTATTCAAAGGCCCTTGTCTCAAATATGTCCAAGCCCTTGATGCCACAGCATGGTATTTTCTCCACAGACCACTAGATTTTCTGCTCGACTTTCAGGAAACACAAAGCCATTGCACCCATCAACAATAGTGCTACCTTGAAACTTGTACAGAGTTCGAATCTGAACTCCTCACATCAATACAAGTGCTCCCTGAACCATCTTACATGTATCCTTCTCAAAAACTATTTTTACACCTGCATCATCCAACTTGCTTACAGAAATCAGATTTCTAGCTAATGTAGGAATATGCAAAACACCAAAAAGTGTTCTAATCCTTCCACCTTTGTTAGTTCCATATAATACTAGTGATTACCCCATTACTATTATAGTTGTATCCCTTATTAATATTGTTGTGTCCCTATTTCCCCCATATGTTTATTACTGTACTCCATAGAATTCCTCTATTGTTATTTTTGTGGCTTTATATTATTATTGTTAGGTCGGCTGGGTTATATTCTGAATCCTTAGACTCCTGTATATGGAAAGGAGGTTTTGTCATTTGAATCATGGAAGAATTGTTCATTTGTGTAATTTAAAGGAGGTTGCCCCCTCGAAGAGGCTGAATTCTAAGGTGTTGATCTCTCTTTTCTATCTTTTTGTGAGCTAATTTCATAACATTTGGTATCAGAGCTTTGGATTCTATGGTTTTGCTACTCCAAAAAGGTCATCATGGAATTTTCACTTTAACTTTTTTTCTGCGACATTTCAGAAGAAAAAAAAAACCATTTGAGACAAAAACTTACTGAACCTTGGGTCCAAATTTCAGATCTTTTCGCGTTATATTTGTGGAGATATGATCTAAGGAAGTTGGTCTTTTTGCACACTTCTGAATTACATTCCAAACAAGTGACCTGGGGAAAATCGTCATAACTTTCTCTCTGAGCATCAGATTCAAATTTTGTAAGAAGATACAGAAAGAGGACAGACTGTAGTTTCTTGTATATATTGTTTAGAGCCAAATTTTGAAACAGTGACACGTGGCACTTCATACAAGTTCACTCTTCTGGAAAGGTCTATAATCAGGTCATCTTGGGATATTGTGCATAAATATTCCTTGGAGAATCCAATTTGGATTAGACTGGTGGCATTGGAAAGAGGACACGGAGGGCTACTATAGGTCACAATTTCAGAACTGGATGATTCGAAATTACAGAGATACATTATATTCAATATCAAGCTTCTACAAACTGGAAAGAGGTGTGTAGTTTTTTTTTATATTTTTGCATAAGCTTGGTTTGAAAAATTAGTTTGAAGGAATTCAAAGGGAAAAGTAAAGCATTGTTATCGGTATTTGAGGCCCTGAGGAAAGAAAATGTAAACACCTAGTAAGCAACTTGAAAGCTCTAGCATGACTCATGAAGAAGAGGAAGAAATGCAACATGATATATCAAAATTAAGAGACCAAGTGCAACAAGTGTCACTTGCACAAAAAGCAACAGAATCTAAG
>APFE031284845.1:57120-90166 GCA_000404065.3 Pinus taeda
TATCTCATGAAGGAGTTAAGGTAGACCCTAGCAAAATTAAAGCCATTAAGGAATGGAAAATCCCAACATCCATAAAGCATCTGCGAGGATTTCTCAGGTTGACAAGGTATTATCGCAAGTTTGTTAAGAATTATGGAAGAATAGCAGCAGCTCTAACAACATTACTGAAGAAAGATGCATTTTCATGGACTCCGAAAGCAACAAAGGCCTTTGAACATCTTAAAGAGGCAATATGCCAAGCACCGGTCTTAGCTACACCGGACTTCACAAAAACCTTTATTGTGGAATGTGATGCTTAAGGAAATGGAATTGGTGCTATTTTAATGCAATATGAAAGACCCATTGCTTTTGAAAGTCGTCCAATCAAGGGAAATTTTTCACACAAAGCTATTTATGAGAAGGAAATGTTGGCAATACTACATGCGCTTAAGAAATGACGACCCTACCTAATGGGAAGACACTTAAAGGTAAAAACAGATCATGATAGCCTTAAATACTTTTTAGAACAAATATTATCCTTTGAAGAGCAACAAAAGTGGGTCACAAAAATGTTGGGTTATGACTTTGAAATCATCTACAAAAAAGGGAAGCAAAATGTGGTGACACATGCACTCTCAAGAAAGGATGAGGATGTGGAAGCATTGTTGTGCGCCATTTCTATTATCCAACCAGATTGGATAACGAAGCAAGGGAGGAATGGAAGAATGATGAAGAAGTGTGGACACTTATTCGAAAGTTACAACAAGATTCCAGTACGCCTGATACATTTAGCTGGCAAAATGATTCATTATGGTACAAAGATTGCTTATACCTTTGTAACAATTCCCAACTAAAACAAAAGATTCTTATGGAATTGCACAGTTCTCCCTTAGGAGGGCACTCAGGATTTTTAAAAACTTACCATAGGGTTAAGAAGGAATTTTTTGGGGATGGCCTTAAATCAGATATTCAAAAGTTTGTGGCGAAATGTTTGGTTTTCCAAAAAAAAAAGCTGAAACAATTAAGACAACAAGTCTATTACAACCTTTATCCATTCCAAGCCAACGTTGGGAGGAGGTGTCAATGGATTTTATCACAAGTTTACCCAAGTTTGAGGGAAAGAGTGTCATCATGGTGGTAGTTGACAGACTTACTAAGTATGCACACTTTTGTGCATTATCACATCCATTGAAATCTAGTACAGTTTCTACTGCATTTATGGAAACAATTCAAAAGCTACATGGAAACCCAAAGATTATTATAAGTGACAGAGATCCGATTTTCACTGGAAATTTTTGGACAAAATTATTTTCTTGTCTTGGTACTCAGTTAGCTCATAGCTCATCTTATCATCCTCAATTTGATGGGCAAACTAAGATAGTAAACAAATGTTTGGAATGATATCTTCATTGCTTTGTATCTAATAAACAGATACAATGGGTCAAATGGTTGCCTCTAGCTGAATGGTGGTATAACACTTCCTTCCATACAACAACAAAAATGACCCCATTTATGGAACTTTATGGATATCAACCACCATCCATCACATCATATTTAAGAGAAAATTCTAAGGTTCAAGCAGTGGAACATCGCATCGAACATCAACAATAAGTCCTTCAACTCTTAAAGGATAACCTCGTGTTGGCACAGAATAGAATGAAACAACAGGCATATCAACATTGCATCGAAAGAAGTTTTGATGTAGGTGATTGGGTATTCCTATGGCTACAACCATATAAACAAATGTCCCTCAAGAAAGCTAAGAAGGATAAGAAATTATCACCAAAGTATTATGGTCCGTATAAGGTGTTGCAAAATATTGGTACTACGGCATACAAATTGGAGCTTCATGCAGCATCTTGAGTGCACCTAGTTTCCCATGTTTCATGTTTAAAGAAGGTTATAGACAACAAGCTCCCAGTTCAAACAATATTTCCAGAACTTGACGAGGAAGGAAAAATTATATTGGAACCAGAAGCAGTCACTGAAACAAAAACTCGACAACTATGAAATCGATCAATTTCAGAGTATCTCATCGAGTGGAAGAACTTATCCACTAAAGATCCCACATAGGAGGATGAGAATTTTATGCAGAAGCATCCAGAACTACTCAAGTGTTGAGGACAACACTTTTTTGAAGGAGAGGGGCATGTTAGGTCCCTATAATACTAGTGATTACCCCATTACTGTTACAGTTGTATCCCTTATTAATATTGTTGTGCCCCTATTGTCCCCATATTTTTATTATTGTGCCCCATATAATTCCTCTATTGTTATTTTTGTGGCTTTATATTATTATTGTTAGGTCGGCTGGGTTATATTGTGACTCCTTAGACTCCTATATATAGAAAGGAGGTTTTTTCATTTGAATCATGGAAGAATTGTTCATTTTGTAATGTAAAGGAGGTTGCCCCCTCGAAGAGGCTGAATTCTAAGGTGTTGATCTCTCTTTTCTATCTTTTTGTGAGTTGGTTTCATAACAACCTTGCAATTTCAACTTAACTTTTCCACGACCAACAATTCTAGACTTCCTATCATCCCCTAAGAAGACATCACCACCTTCATATTTTGCATACTCGCATAACCACTCTCTATGGGGAGTAAAGTGAAAGGATGCACCTGATTCAATAAACCATGCTTAATGATCTACATGTGTACTTGAAGAAGCCAGGTACACATCCCCACATTCATCTGAAGTGGTTTTTACCTCTGCAGAAGGAGAATCATCATATCCCTTTCCTTTGTCAAGAGCTTAGATTTACAATCCCTTTTGTAGTTCCCTTCCTTTCCACATTTCTAGCACACCAACTTTGCAGGTTTTCTTGGAGATTTACATCTCCCTCTAGATTTATATCTCCCACTCGATGACTTATTTTTGTTTCTAGTATGGGACTGTCCTCGTATAGATAAGGCATCACCATTCTGGCTCTCCATATTTTTTCATCTCATCTCCTCCATCAACAAGGATAAGACTATTTCATCAAACTACAAGGCAGTTTCATTCCTACCTACTGCAATAACTAGACTATCCCATGAATCTGGTAGAGAACAAAAAACTGATGCACTTATCAACATCTGAAATTTTAATATCAACAAATAATAATTAACTTACCATAGTATTATATGTGTTCAAATGCTCAGTCACTGAGTTTCCATCTTTCACCCTCATGTTATACAAATTTTTTCTTAGGAACAATTTGTTCTCCAGAGACTTAGATTGGTACAAAGTCCCTAACTTGTCCCACAAAGCCTTCACCATAGCTTACCATGATACATTCAACAATACTGAATCTGAGACACACAATCATATTTTGTTCATTGCCTTCTGATCCAACTTCTTCCATTCTTTATCAGACACTCCTGTTGGTTTAGTACCCAGATCTACCACGATCCACTAATATTTATCCACGAACAGATCCTCCATTTGGATTTTCCACAACTCAAAACTCTCACCATTAAATTTCTCGATCTCTATCATTCCACTGCTTTCCATCTCCATTCACCACCTGAATCGATCCCGCAGATCTCCCACTAAACAGGGCTACCACAAGCCCGAGCGAAACCCCTCAGCAACAAAGTCATCCCCTTGAAGCCAAAATAGCTCTGATACCAAATGTAGGTTTTAACCCTATACATAAATTACCTGCATACGAATTCTAAAAATAGAAAAAATAAACAAAGCAAGAGCATAACACATAAAACACATATGCACAGAGATTCTTCCCTGGATCCAAAAACCGAGACTACTAGAATGATTTTTCATTATTTTCCTTTCAATGTTACAATACATATTTATACATGCCAAAGCATCTAATATCATGGACCAAAAACCATAGTTCCCAAAACCATGTGCGAAAACCATGCACAAAACCATAGGTAGGTCCACCCAACTTAATATAGTGTTTAAAAAAAAAAATCCCGGGGCACTGCCCCAGACCCTGTAGAGGGGGGCTACACCCCCCCTCAAACCCCTTGACAAGGTGGGTTGTCGCCCCCCCTCTAACCCCCCCTTTAACTAGGTGGGCTAGTCATGGAAAGAATATAACACAACCCGACAGCATTTATCCGATGCTTCCGTTGGGTCTGGTTGATATCGTGTTTCACAAAATTTTCATAGTTTACAAGATTGGCCTTTGTGTAGGCACCACAATGAGATGAGTGTTGGATTGTCATGTCACAATATCACAATTCACATATTCTAAAGGTTTTGTTAGTTGTTCTTTTTGTGAATGCTGATATGTGATTGTGATAGGCACTTTATATTAGAAGAAATACTTTAAGCCTTAGTTTTAAATGAAAAGTTTAATGATACCATAATTTTGTTACGGTGATCCCTCTTATTGAAATTCACAAATACTTATTTGTTAATTAACCTTTGACACACATGATCTGGCGATATGTGATGAGGCAAGAATAGCTAGTTACAAAGTGACTTGGCTTGACACCTTATATTATTTAGAAATTTATTTCTAGCGATTTCAAAAAGGACGTGCCTAAGTGCTAAGGTTTGGGAGGACTTTTTATAAAGGGTCCCAATTTATCAATAGAATATTAACTATTAAATAAATAAGTGGGGAGGTTGTTGAACAGTACAACAATTGGCAATTCACTAGAAAAACTAGTTATCTCTGATAGTTTTTTGAAACTTCAAAAACTTCAAAAATATAGATGGTTCAGAAAATAGAAATTACATGAAATTTAAGACAAGTAACATTTCTCTGCATCAGAAAACAAAATTCAGCTAATTATTATCCACTTGATATCCTCTTCAAAATGAAAATTCCTTTGTCTATGTCATTCTTTACTTGGTTTAAAGATAAAGCAGGGGGCTCTTGTAGGTTAGCTCTTAGATGTACTCCTTTGTCACAGGTAGAGCATCTATTGCTAGTAAGTGTACATAGCCTCGGTAGGGTTACCTTTTAACCATAAATGATTCAGTATCCCATCTAGATAAGAGTGTAATTTTTAGAGATAAATTCAAACTCATATACTTATTCTCTCTCTTTTTTTTTTTTTTAAACAGATTATTTTTCTTCTAAAATTTTTCCTTTTTCTACTTAAAAATCATTGTCTTGGTTTGGTGGCCAAAAAGTGACAATTCCATTCATTGGTTGTAAATCAACTGAACAAGCTGGCCCATGATGAGACACCTTCTCTTTTGACTAAAATAATCTCAAGTCATTACCCTCTTTTGATATGCAGCATTGGTAATGTCAGTCTATTATTTTCCTATGAACATGGTAAACTAGCTTGTAATGAGACCTCTTATCTTCTAAGTTTGAGTATATTTTAGAATTACACTATAAAAAGAGAATATTTTACTGGATGGGGAGAATCATTAAATCCTTAAGAGTTTCTGGATGACAATTATAGAGTTAAAGGTGCTTACCTGCAAAGAGTCTTTGCTTTCTTAAAGATACTTTTCTTGACTGATAATAGAATAAATGTCTCTTTATAAACTGGGGGTTTCACAAAGGATAAATAATTTTGGTGGAAAAATTTTTTTTTTTAGAGAAATAGAACTTTCTTATTTTTCAAATGCCATAGTTATCTTCTTAACAATCTCTACTTATACAAGTGAAGAATCGAAATATTTAAAGAGATTTTTATTGAAAGGCCAAAAGTAAATATTGTTTAAATTTTATCCTTCCTAGGAAAAGTAAAGGAAATAGTGTACAAGGGATAGAAGAGGTTATCTTCTATGAAAAATATTTCTTCAAAATCTTCCCATTGATAGGTAGAGAATCTCTCTTTCCAGTTAAATCTTGTAATAGAAATGTTTATGGGAGGATTTGTTCCACAATCTGAAATCGGTCAAGCCACATTCATTGGAATTTGATATGCGTACCTTTTTCCTCGTGTGCTTTATCCCACCTCAATATAATGTCTCTGAGTTGAAAAGATTTAGGACTTGCATAATTTGCATCAAATGAAGATTTGATGAACTGTTGATGATGTGCATGTATGATCTTGGCTTTATCTCTTTCTTCTTTGAATTTGAGGATTTGCATTTTCCTTAATTGCATAGAAGAGGAAAAAGTTTCTTCAATAAATTGAACTAGTGCTAGAGATGGAATAGATACATTTTTAGGAAGGAAAAATTCTTTCCCATCGACCAAACTAAAAGGAGAGGTGCCTATTGGGGCCTTCCATGTTAATGACTCTTCCCATAGAGAAAATGTTAAATATTTACCTCAATTTCTCTTACTTTGATCAATAGTTCGTTTGTTGATCCTTATGAGATTTTTATTTGTTGATTCAACTACACCATTTCCCTAAGGATAATAGTTGGCAAAATATTTAAACTTAAAACCTCTTTTGAGAGTGAATCCTATCATAACATTTCCTATGAAATAGGTTGTATTGTCAAACATGAGAGCAGTTGGTAGGCCAAATCTGGTAATAATAAATTGATTAATAAATTCAATGATGTTATTATAATTGACTACCTTGAGTGGAATTTCTTCCACCCCCTCATTGAAGTATTCAATTGTTGTAAGGATATATCTATGCTCCTTTCAAGAGTGAGGAATGATCTCACCTATTATGTCCAGTCCCCATTTCTCAAATGGTTGTTCAATGTTGAGCGACTATAATGGTAGTGCAGGTTTCCTTTGTCTTCCAGCAGATGTTTGAAAAATTTTACACTTCCTTACATATTTGTGTTCATCTTTGAACAAGGTTATCCAATAATAGCCGTCATGCAGGATTTTATGCACTATTGTGTCCCCTCCAAAATGTCCACCAACTAGTCCATCATGGAATTCCCGTAGAACCTTTTATGCCTGAGATTTATCAAGGCATCTAAGTAAAACATAATCATAATTTTTACTAAACAAAACATCATTGATGATTTCATATTGCTTAGCTTTTAATCTCAAAGAATTTTTTCTTTTATAACTGAGCGGCATAAGGGCATATCCATTTTTCAAATAAAAGACGATATCAGCATATATAGGTTCAATATCGTTGAGGCTTACCTCACATATTTGTATATCATCACCTAAATATTCTGGTGCTGGTAAGTTCGATGCTCTAGCTAACATTCTGCAAAAACCTTGACCTCTAGCAATTTTAGCTAGTCTAATCTCAATGTCACACTCTTGCATTGCTATTACCCACTTTGTTGTTTTCTCACCTAATTCTCATCGCATTAGTAAATTTATCACTGAAGACAATGAAACTATTACTTTGGTGTGAGTTTTAAGAAGGAAAGGTCTGAAATGTTTTATGGATTTAAAAACAATGAAAGCTTTCTTTTCAACATCTGAATAATTCAATTCAGCACCCTGCAAATTGGAACTAAAGAAAGAAATTAGTGCTTTGGCTTTCTCATCATTGACCTATGTGAGAATAGCTGCATATGATGTCTTGGAAGGAAAAGTATATAAAACAAACTGATTAGAAAATTTTGGAGTTGCTAAAGAGGGAGCATTTATAATGGCTTGTTTGATAAAATTGAAAGCTTCATGCTGAGTATGTCCCCATTTAAAAACATAATTTTTCTTGATCATAGATTGGAGGGGTAAAATAATTTGTGAAAAGTCAGGGACAAATATTTTGACAAAATTTATCTCACCTAGGAAAGGTTGCATGGATTTTTTGTTATGAGGCAAAGTGATTTCAGAAATTTCTCTTATCCTATCAGGATTTATGTGAATGCCATATTTACATACAATAAATCTAATAATATTACCTTCACTTAAAGCAAATAAATATTTCTTTGGATTTAGATAAATTCCATATCTCTCACAACTTTCAAAGATTTGTTTCAAGTACTTTAAATGATTACTGCACTTTTTTGAAGACAAAGTTATATCATCTAAATAAATTACCATTTTTTATTTACCAATCCTTTGAAAGCTATATCCATGGCTCTCTGAAATGTTGCACCAACATTGATTAATCCAAATGGGATCTTTTGTTAGGTAAACTTGACTCGGGATAGAGTCAAAAGTTGACCAGGTTAAATAGTGATGGTTTTGGGGCACATGGTATTGTGCACCCATGATATTCTGCTCGTGGTATTATATGTAATGGAGCCTATAAAAGGCTAGAAAGACTTCATTGTAATGCAAGGGCCTGGAGGTGAGTGGTGAAGGCTCACTTGGCTGGATTGGCCAGGGTTTTGGCCAATGATAATGAAATTTCATTATGATCAGTTTTATCACTGAATTTGGGGTTTTCCCAAATAAAAATTTGTGTTTATGTGTTTATGGTTGTTGTTGGTTATTTTTATATTTATTCCTCTCAGTAATTCTCAGAAATTATTTATGTTATGTGGTAAATTTCTTAACAATTGGTATCAAAGCCATGGTTGAGAGTTTGGGCTTCGAATGTATGCCTTCAGTGAAGGATTTATTTTAGTCCAATGGATAAAAGGATCAACACAAAAGTTTGTTGTTATTGCTCGTGAGATCACCGTTGAAAATGGTTAAAGAGATAATTGAATTTAGATTTGGTATGAATATGGATCAATGATGTGGTTAGGGCCTGCGTTTAAGGATTGAGATGGGCCATGCCTAATTACTTAATCATATATGTATCATATGTTGGATTCATTCCACATGAAGAGGTTGAAGGATGAGAAGCGTCGACAACAAAGTCAAGTACACAAAGAAACTTGGTTATCGTGCATGGGACTCATGGGACGAGAATATCTGAATCATGGCAATGTGGAATTATGGAGGTTGTGATTTATCTGAAGAAGCTGGTTTAGGATGCAATCAAGCTCCAAGATGAATGATTTGTCAAATCTGGGAAGCGATCGGCGTGCTGGTCATGCCTTTAATGGATTTTGACTATTGGTGCTCTTGCGATGGTTTGGATCGAAAGTCGATGTATTTTTCTACTGATTCCAAGAAGGCGGGTTCGGAGAGATCCAAGGATCGATCCTCAGCAGGTATTTTTATTGAAGCAGCTCCAGATGGTGCCAATATGATGGCCTGGTGCTCGCCAGCTAAGCATCAACGGATCGAAACTGTCTGCAAAATCGACAAGAGTGAGGGAATTGAGAGCGACCAGATAGGACGACGGGATCAGGTATCGAACTTATCACCTATTGAGAGACGATCCCCGAAGAGAGATCCAGATAACGACTTCTTAGTGAAGTCACCCCAGGCAAAGGCGAGAGTTTCAAGGATTCATCTCATAAATTAAAGGCAGTTAAACTTGGAAAGAAGGCAACAAAGAAAAAAAACGAGGATGCCCGCAATGGAGAAAGGATGGGTCAGAATAGTAGTGGCAATAAAAAAAAAAAAATTAATGAAGTCAAAATTATTGCATGTAAATGGGCATACTAGTGTAAGATGTGGTAAGGCATGTGTACCCCTAGGTAATCACCGGTAAAGTCTCGGTTAGACCTAGGTGATAGGGGGATGTCAGGTTAACAATACCCCGGGTAAAAAATCTGAGGGGGGTAAGAGCTAGAGTGAGCGGGATTGGCTCACTTAGCAGGTTTGGCTGGAGTTAGTTAAGGAACCCCAAGTCAAGTTTAAAGGGGGAATTGTTAGGTAAACTTGACTCGGGATAGAGTCAAAAGTTGACCAGGTTAAACAATGGTGGTTTTGGGGCACATGGTATTGTGCACCCATGATATTCTACCCATGGTATTATATGTAATGGAGCCTATAAAAGGGTGGAAGGACTTCATTGTAATATAAGGGCCTGGAGGTGAGCGGTGAAGGCTCACTTGGCTAGATTGGCCAGGGTTTTGGCCAAGGATAATGAAATTTCATTATGATCAGGTTTTTCCCTGGATTTGGGGTTTTCCAAGATAAACATTTGTGTTTATGTGTTTATGGTTGTTGCTAGTTATTTTTATAGTTATTCCTCTCAGTAATTCTCAGTAATTATTTATGTTATGTGGTAAATTTCTTAACATCTTTTTATAAGTGTATGTTCCCCATTTGGTTCTAAATGTGGTCTTTAGTCAATCATCTGGATGTACAAGAATCTGATTAAAACCTAAAAATCCATCTAGAAAAGACATTAACTCTGAGTCTACAACTGATTACAGTATATGTTCCATAAGAGGCAATGGAAAGTTGTCCTTCTGAAAAGCATTATTTGTTAGAAAATTTTATTTTACGGATCAATGGAACACATAAAATATTGCAGAAATATAAACACAAAAAATGCATAAAACAAGAGAGACACAGATATACATGGTTCACCCAGTTTGGGCTACGTCCACGGAGAAACAACCAGTCCTTCCTTTTATATTGTCTAGCAAAATGAAGAGATACAACCTACATCAGATCCGTTGTAACACCCTCTTCACTCTCAATATCCTCTCTCTTTCTCACTCAAAATATAGATCTACATAGACACAATACAATCCCCTCATATATATTGAGGAGTTTCCTTCTAAGGCAAAAAACCTAAATTAAACATAACTTCTATCGTCAGATCTCTGCCTAATGAATGGCCCAGATTGGTTAGAAATTACTATACTTTGATAAGGCAATTTTACATCTATTCTTAGCTTCGACGGTACTGCCCCTGAAACCCCATGCCAGGGGGGGCTCCCCAAAGGTCACAGCCACCCCGCCCCCTAGAGCCCCCCTGCAGCGAATATTTTACGGGCTGCGTTGCCACCCCATTTCAAACTGGGGTCCAATGTGGTGATACCTTTGAATATAGAATATAATCAGGCTCCACACCCTACAATCTCCCACTTGGAGACTGATTATAGCAACTCCACTTCTGCTTCATTTGCTGGACAATGACTCTTCTTTGGACCTCGCTATTTCTCATCTTCTTCATCATACTTGAAGATCAATTGAAACTGAGCATATTCTCATTTTCTCCCTGGTTACAACTTTTGTTAGCATATCTACAAGATTCTAGCTAGTGTGTATCCTTTCTAGCTTCAACTCTCCATCTTCCAACATTGATCGTATGAAATGGTACTTGAACTATATGTTTCTAGTCCTAGAATGAAATGTTGAGTTCTTTGCAAGATGAATGGCACTTTGGCTATCATTGTATAATGTGCCCATATCATGATCCTTCCCCAATTCACCCATAAATATTTGTAACCAAATCATTTCTTTACTAGCCTCTGTAGCAGCAACATACTCTGCTTCTATTGTTGAAAGTGCAACAACATCTTGGATTTTTGAAACCCAACTGACAGATGTTCCACCTACAGTAAATACATATCCTGTAGTGCTCCTCTTATTATCTCTGTCACCTGCCATATCTGCATCAACATATCCCTGTAGAGAAATGTTTGAACCACCAAAGCATAATGCTTGATTTGTGGTACCTTTTAAATATATGAGAATCCATTTCACTGCCATCCAATGTTCCTTTCCTGGATTGTTCATGTACCTTCTTACAACTCCCACTGCATGTGCAATATTAGCCCTTGTGCAGACCATTGCATACATTAAGCTTCCAATTGCTGATGCATATGGAACTTTAGACATATAATCCATGTCTTCTTGGGTCTTTGGGTACATTTTCTTAGTAAGTTTAAAATGGCTAGCAAAAGGTGTACTAACTAGTTTTGCATTGTGCATATTAAATATTTTCAACACCTTTTATATGTACTCATTCTGAGACAATGTTAGTTTGCGATTTTTTTTGTCTCTAGTTATTCTCATACCAAGGATTTGTTTTGTAGCTCCCAAATCCTTCATTGCAAATGAATTTGCCAACTTTCTTTTGAGCACATTTATTTCATGCATGTTAGATCCTGCAACAAACATGTCATCTACAAACAATAACAATATAATATTGCTGCCATCTTTTTGCTTTTTCAAATAAACACAATGAACAGAGTGACATCTAGTATAATCTTGTTCAGATATAAACTTGTCAAATTTTAGATACCACTACCTTGGAGCCTATTTTAAGCCATACAAACTCTTCTTCAACCTGCACACTAGTTTCTTCTTCCCTTTTACCTCATATCCTTGTGGTTGCTTCATATATATCTCTTCCTCCAAATCCCCATGGAGAAAGGTTGTCTTTACATCTAACATCTCAAGATGCAAATCTTCAGCTGCTACTAGACTTAGAATAGTTCTGGTTGAAGTCATTTTAACAACAAGAGATAATATTTCATCAAAATCAATACCTTTCTTATTTGCAAACCTCTTCAACACAAGTCTAGCTTTGTACCTCTGTTTTCCTCCACCTTCTTCCTCCATCCTGTAAACCCATTTATTATGCAATGTAGTTTTACCTGCAAGCGACCTGTCTAAGTCCCAAGTCTAGTTATGCAATAAGGAGTCCATTTCTTCTTCCATGGCTATCTCCCACTTCTTCCTACTTTCAACCTGCATTGCTTCTTCATAACATTCAAGTTCACCAGAATTAGTCAACAATAAATAATATAATGAGGGAAAGTATCGTTCAGGGGGTCTACTTATCCTGGTAGATCTTATAACACCACTTTCAGGTGTTTGGGGTGCTTTTTTCTATTGTGGTGGTTTTTGTTGTTGTGGTTGTTGATTATTATTATTTTCAGGCACCTTTACTTTTTCAGTGATCTCATCAAGAACTATGTATTCCTTGTTTTCTTTTTCCTGTTTCTTTTCCTACAACCGATTCTTATACAAGACCTTTTCATTGAATATTACATCTCTGCTCCTAATGATTTTGTGATTTTCATAATCATATAAGCGATAACCAAAATCATTAACACCACATCCAATAAAGGTTCATTTCTTTGATTTTGCCTCAAGCTTTGTTCTATTTTCTCTATTAATATGGACAAAGGCCTCACAACCAAAAGGCTTTAAAAAGGAGTATTTTACCTTTTTACCTGTCCATGCTTCCTCTGGAACACCACCATCCAAGGAACTTGAAGGGCCTTTGTTTATTAGATAAACAACAGTATCTACAACACCTAACCAAAATTGCAAAGGAAATCCTGCATGTAATCTCATGCACCTTGCATGCTCCATGATTGTTCTTCTCATCCTTTTTGACACACCATTTTCTTGTGGTGTTCTTTGAACTGTCATCTCTCTGCAAATTCCATGCTCTAGAAAGTACCTATCAAACTCGTTGTTGCAATATTCACCTCCATTGTATGATCTGAGACACTTCAATTTATTTCTTGTCTCAAGCTCAACCAAAGCTTTCCATTTCTTGAAAGTATCAAATACATCAGATTTATTCTTAATACAATAAGTCAAAGTTTTTCTAGTTGCATCATCAATAAAAGTAACATAATAATGAGAGCCACTAAGAGTTGATACCTGAGAAAGTCCCCATACATCTGTATGCCCAAGCTATAATTTTTCACTCTTCTTTTCTTTCCCAACTCTGAGAAATCTAACTCTATTTTGTTTTCCATAAATGCAATTCTCACAGAAGTCCAAATCAACATTCTTCAAACCTGGAAACAAATTCCTTGAGTGAAGGATCTTCATCCCATTCTCACTCATGTGTCCGAGCTTATGATTCCATAATGCTGCGTCTACTCCTTTGGAAGTTAAAGCATTAACAGAGTTAGAAATACCATTACATAAATACAATGTACCAACCTTTTCACCTTTTGCTATTACCAGGGCTCCTTTGGTGACCTTCCAAGATTTATCTGTGAAAGTTGTCACACAACCTTCACCTCCTAACTGCCCTGTTGTAATCAGATTTTTCTTCATATCTGGAGCATGCCTTACCTCCTTTAGTAGCCATTGGTTTCCATTCTTCTGATTTACAAGAACCTTACCCATTCCAACAATTTTACGGGGTTTATCATCACCCAAACGAACTTGTCCAAAATCTCCTTGAACATAGTCGTGAAAATATTTCTTATCAGGTGTGGCATGGAATGAGGCCCCTGAATCTACCACCCACGAATCAGTAATATTTTCGAAAGAAAGAATAAAAGCATCTTGTAACACCTCACCTATCACATTTGCTTCATGATTATTTTCTTGTTGTGCATCTCCTTCTTTTCCCTTCCGAGATCTACAGTCTTTCTTTAGGTGTCCTTTCTTTCCGCATTTCCAGCAAACTATCCCTGATCTGGACTTGGATTTGCCTTTCCTTGATTTGCTGCAATATCCTGAGCTCTTTCCTCTTTCCATTTTTCTTCCCCTAGACTCTGCACTCAAATCATTACTTGATGTCTCACCGAAGCTTTTCCATCGCATTTCCTCACTAAGGATAGCACCGACAACATCATGAAACTTTAAAGTATTAGATCCAGAAATAGAGTTACTAATGGCCATTACTAAACCATTCCAACTTTCTGGCAATGAGCACAAGAATAACAAAGCTCTAAATTCATCATCAAATTTTACCCCTACAGAACTTAATTGACCTGTAATAGTATTAAAACCATTTAAATGGTCTGCAACAAATCCACCTTCTGACATCTTCATATTAAATAACCGTTTGATAAGAAATACCTTGTTTGAGGCCAAGGGTTTTTCATATAGTTTTGCTAATGCCCTAATCAAACCCTCTATCATTTTTTCATTCGAAATTTTGAAGGCGACCGATGCTGCAAGGCACAACCGTACTGTTTCGAGTGCCTTTCTATCGAGAAGTTTCCATTCTTCATCTTTCATACCCATCGGCATCTTTGTTTTTTCGCCCAATGGTAGGTAAAGATATTTTTGATACAAATAATCTTCCATCTGCATCTTCCACAGCGAGAAGTTTTGGCCGTTAAATTTATCGACCCTAAACTTACCATCTTCCGCCATTTCTCCCACTCGAATGAGGAACCCTTCTTTCCTGCGGATTTATTAGCCAAATAGACCTTTGTCTCTGATACTAGTTGCTATAAAATTATATATTACGAAGCAATGGAACTCATAAAATATTGCAGAAATATAAACACAGAAAATGCATAGAACAAGACAAACATAGATTTATGTGGTTCACCCAGTTTGGGCTACATCCACGGAGAAACAACTAGTCCTTCCTTTTATATTATCTAGCAAACTGAAGAGATACAACCTACAACAGATCTGCTGTACCACCCTCTTCCCTCTCAATCTCCTCTCTCTTTCTAACTCAGAATACAGATCTACATAGACGCAATACAATTCCCTCATGTATATTGAGGGGTTGCCTTCTAGGGCAAAAAACCCTAAATTAAACATAACTTCTATCATTAGATCTCTGCCTATTGAACGACCTAGATTGACTAGACATTACTATACTTTTACAAGGCAATTTTACATCTATTCTTAGCTTCGAGGGCGCTACCCTTGAAACCCTCTGCCAGGGGGGGCTCCCCAAAGGTCGCAGCCACCCCCCCTCGACCCCCCTGTAGTGAATATTTTATGGGCGGCGTTGTCGCCCCATTTCGAACTAGGGTCCAATGTGGCGATACCTTTGAATACAGAAGATAATTAGGCTCCACACCCAACATTGTTGAGATTGCGAAAGTCTATACAAATTCAAATATCATAATTCTTTTTCCTAATTAGAACTAGGTTAGAAGCCCACCTTGAGTGTCTGATAGGAAAGATTATTTTGGCTTTGAGAAGTTTATTTAATTCATATTTGATTTGATTTTCTAAGTTTTGGTGAATCTTTCTTAACATCTATTGTACATTATTTTCGTTAGATATCATAGGAATGATATGTTGAATGATAGAAGTATCATATGTGTTGACATCATCATAATTCCAAACAAAAACATTTTTGTATTTCTTTAACAAATGAATAAAGGCTAATCTCTCATTGGATGTAAGACCAAGACCTAGATAAATATTTTGAGGTTTAAGGTCAGTTTCGATATTAACTAACACAAACCTCAATGTTGAACTTTGAAGTTTCAATTTAGTTGGTTTCTTGAATCTGTCCTTAAGATCATACAGATCTTCCATATTAACCACAGATTTAGGTATGGGATTTATGCTTGTTTCATGTTTAAGCTTATTATCATGTTGATCTTCATCTATTATCTAGTCATCATAAGATCCTTTAGATGTTAGAAAAATTATGATATCTGGATCATTATTAAAAACCCACCAATTGGTGATGTTATCGGGAATAGAAGACTTGAAAATTTATTTTATAGAAAATTGATCGGGACTATAATCTCCTGATGGTATGAGCTTGGATGCAACCTTAGCCAAAATATTGACACTTTCATTTTGAAGTCTTGGAATTAGGGAAATATTTAATGATGTGAAATGTGAGGTGAGCTCCTAAACTCGTGGTTGATAATGTTTCAAATGTCCAGAAAGATAGTGAATAATATTCCTCACCTGTTTGATTACAATCTCTAAATCTCAAAATACTTGAAGGTATTTAATATCAAGGCTAATGGCTTTATACAACCTTTTAACTAATGCTTTATATTCACGAGTATTATGAGTGCACTCAAATTCAAGTCTGCATGCCAACATAGTTTTTTCTCCTTTGAGGCTAACCAATACGAAACCTGCTATAGCTCCATCATTAGATTTAGATCCATAAAAAATTAGTTTCCAAAATAAAGAATTGGCTACAGGTTTATCTACAGAATTGACACATTTAGAATACTCTGTTTGAGAATAGTGTTCTATTTGTGATGTAACAAAATTTTCCTAAAAGGGTGAAGTATTTACATTAAAATATCCTAAAAATGATTCGACTGAATAATTTCCAATAATATTACTACTCTATGTGATGGGCTCATTCTCTCCTTCCAGTTCTGTGATGATATACTTTAAATGTTTCTCACGGTCGACCCTTATTTGATTTGGCTTACCATTATAAGGAAGTCACATATGGGACCATCCTGTTGCGAAATAGCTGTGCAACATTTTAGAGCAGTCTCTACTAAGGATAAAGTCATAGAATTGAGGGATGTTAGCCATGGGAACGTCAATCACTTGACATACTTTCGGGTTTGATGAGAGTCTAATGGTAACTTGATTGATTTTTCCTATGACTTCGACTTGAGATCGATATAACTGAACAATGAAAACAACACATTTTTTGGGTTTGACATTCAATTTTGCACATAAAGTTTTTTGGTAAATGTTGGATGAGGCTCCAAAGTCTACTAAAAAATTATGCAAATTATTATTGAAGAATTCAAAATTCAAAAGAAAAGGAGGTGTATGGGATTTAGATCTACCACCTATTAAAGCAAGATTAGTTGAACTCATTTTGTCTAATGAAGTGCTCGGAGGCCTACCCATTTCTTCAACAACCTAAGAAATTATAGGAGCAGGAAGACGAGAAGTGGGGAATACTTTTAATTATTTGAGTAATAGCTTTTGTTGATGTTTTAGCTTGCTAAGCTCATGGAACATGATATTAGCTCTAGTCTTCTTCATGTCTTCAATGATTTTGTATTCAATCTCATCAGATACTAGCAAGGTCTTAACTGGAGGTGAAGAAATGGATTGAGGAGGAGTCATTTGAGTAGATTTGGGAGAATATTTCTTACCCATTTCTTTATCTTTGGGAGAAGGAGTTGATGATTTATGTTTTTGATTTGTTTGTGGAAAATCAACAATTCTCTTTCTTTTGGTAGCGACAGGTAATGCTTCCTCTAATTCTTCGTTATCTTACATAAGAAGAATCAAATCCCACATTCCTTATACTTCAACTATTTCTTTTTCATGGATTTGTTCTTCAGTTGTTGACAGTTCTTCTTCCTCAAAATATGATTCAACATTTGATATTGTATTTGGAGGTTTAGGATCAGAGGGGTAATTTCTTTTGTAAGGTCTAAAATATTTCCTAGAAGAAGTCTCGGCTACGTGCTTTTTAATGTCGACCATTTCATTGGACACAGTTTTAAGTACCTTTTTCAGACCTTCAAGATCGAAAGGATATTTAGTTGATTTCTTCTTTGGTTCATCCTTGAAATTAATTTTCTTGAAATTTCTTTCTTCTAATGCATTATTATTTTCTAAAGCTAAAATGCGTTTTTCCACAACCATGGCTTCTTTCAAGTTTTCTTCCAAAGTTTGTTTGGTAGCTCTATCTACAAAAATAGTTGCATTCGAGGGAAGAGAAGAAATGTGCCATTCATTTTGAACTTCAATGCTTGGCCTAGATGCCACTGGAATTTTGTTTAATAATTTGTTAAAACGAGAATTGATGTCCTTAATTGGCTCTTTAGATTTTGCCTTCAAGTTGGAGAGATCATTAAGAAGTGTAGTCATTGAGCGGTCATATCAAAACCTAGTTAGGAACTATTCCTAAAATACATTCCAACTATCAATAGAAATAGATGGTGAGGAAAAGTACGAAGATCCTGTTGATCCTTGTAAAGTATAAGGGAATAATCATACAAATGGGTCTTCTTCAACAACTCCATTTGGATTTATGGACAACATAAAGTTATTTATGTGTTCTTTGGTAGCAAGACAACCATTTCAATGGATGAGAAGGTAATGGATGCAATGGTCCTACTATTTGAACAACTCCTAGATTTTTCCATGGTATATGAGCCATTATGGATATTTGTCTGGAAGAAGATGTACCAGTGGTTGAAGGTGATTGGTTATAGGAGGACTATGCTCTTGTACCTATGTAAATCATGCTTTGAGATGATGAGATCGATGATTGGGTTTGATATGAGGATGATGGAATGAATGAGGGTGTTTCCGGTGATGATGAAAAAGTCTCACTATGAGTTTTATATTATCATTTCTTAGTTTTACTTCAAGAAGGAGGAAGGGGAAATTCAAATGGGAGATTTTCAAAATTTTCACTCTATGATCTGGTTAATCTTTGAGAGGAAGGAAAATGAGAAGAAACATTGGCATGGGAAAATTCAAATTCTTCTTGAGATAAAAAGATGACTTATAACTTATGAATTAAAGATTGAACCTCGGGATTTTCTGCAGAAGAAGGTTGATCGAATTTCCTTAGAGAAACACTAGTAGATTGTAAATATTTCTTCACAACTTCACGTTTAGGATTTGAGATTTTGAATGTGACCGAGAAGTTGGCGGTGATGATGAGGGAGTTTTGCTGATTTAGATTTGCTTTCTGATTTATATTTGCTTATCATTCATAGTTGTGGCCCTCCTTCTAGTGCCAAAATGTTGAAGCCTTGAAATTCGATATGACAACATGGGGGCTAATGACCTAGTCCTGACCTTAAAAGAAACTCCTTTTCCGTTTGGTATATTGGCTCTGAATAGAGATAATGGGACCAGTTTCCCAGAGAGTATTGATTTGATAATGTTGTTAGGGATGGTATAAGATATAATAGAGGTTGATTCAGCTAAGTGTAATCTAATCTAAATAACGAACACATGCATATATCTTAATATAACATTATCTAACTACAAATATACCCGGGAATAAACTAAAGAATGTGATCTACAAAGATGTCTCAAAGAAATTGGTAATAAAGATCATTCACTTCCAAAAGAAATGAAATCATTTAATGATAATTATTTTGGATAAATGGTTAGACAAACCAATTGAGAAAACTATATCACATATAATCATTCTTCATGTATTCAAAATGGAATCAGAGCTGAAACAACATACAAAAGTGCGATAATGCAGAACTATAACTCAGATTTTCATACATAAGACAATCAAGAGAAAGTGTATTGTTAATGCATAAATAAAACAAAATCATACGATAAAATTATGATATATGAAAAGTCTTGCTAATGGACTCAGCAATATTGATCCAATTTCAACCAATAAAATACACTCTATGAGTAAAAAATTGTAATTTCAGTAGAGCATGCTCGATATTCAAAGAAAATTAGACCTTGTTTCAATAATTTCATCAAAACTTTCCTAAAAATACAGAAGTGTAATGTCTTGAAAGTGGTTTTGATAAAATTCTAGACCCCTCTCTAAATTCATGAGAGGCGTTTAAATGCTATAATGGATACCTCAAAAATAGATTATTACAAAAAAAGATAAAGGAGGTTTTAAACAACATTCCTCAGAGTAAGAAAAAAATAAAAACTATAAATAGAATTAAACTATTGACAATCTCCTTTCAACTTGAACTAACTTAGTCGACTAACTAGATCTTTGAGATTGCAAATGTCGACCATTGGTTTGAGCTGAGGTGGCTCACCGATTTTGTATTTTAACTGTTCAAAAAATATATCATTTGACAAAGCTGGCACTATATATTGTGCAGAGTTAGTTAAACACCACAAATTCATCCACTGGCTATGTGGTTTTACTAGATACTGCTAGTATGTTTCCCAATCTAGTTTTGTTAGTTGTTTGGTTGCTTAGTATTTTATCTGTGTTGTCTATTTCCACTATTATTCCAGTTGTTTCATATCTGGGAGAGAACCTGGTATGCACTCTTTGACAAGGTTGGCACTATGGATGTTTTCATTAACGACTTCAATTATACTTCTTGTTGCTGTCACTATCACCCTTTCTACCTATTTTAACTGTGTATCCCAATCTGTAAATAGAATTTATTTATGGGATTCTTGTATTTTTGGTAGGTCATCTTTTCTTCCCTCATAAGAATCTTGTCAGGTAATAAATTGAGAAATTATTTTATGGATTTCTTCATATTCAAACCTCATATCAATCACTTGGTTTGTCAATTTATCAGTTGTCTCATAGTAAGGATTAATCTGTGATATTTTCTCATATAAAATTTCTTCTTGCTATATTAATAGGGAATTTAGCTTAATTGCTTCTTTGACGAACTCATCCATTTGACGGTTATCTTTAAATCTATCCACCATGTCCTGCATTTGGAAAATCTATGAGTCCTTTTCTGATATGCTTGCATGGTGTTGTAACCACATTTGCTCGAATTCCCTTTGAAGCTTAGCTATCTGTTGTTCTCCTTAGTGATTAGTTTTTTCTTGTTCTAATTACTACTCAAGCAGAAGAATTTTCTATTCTTTTTCTTTTAGTAGCAGTCAAAATTCTATTGATTTATTGGTCGATGTGGCATAAGATCCTATAAATTGTGACAACTTCGTAAGATTTTATGATGGGTCATCAGGAGTATCTTTCCACACAGCATCCATGGATTCATTTTCTAGAGTTGCAACAGTCATGGTGTCTAATTTACCCTTCTTTCATTGTCTTTTAGCTACAGCTTTCTGAGGACGACTCTAGAATATATCTAATGAAGGTATATCTTAAATTTTTAGGAATTTCGAAAGTAGGAAAAGTAGGAATAACATCAATATATTGAGTGTCTGTAGCCCCTTGCTCTGTTGTCTCTGGATTTGCTTTGTGCTAAGTCTGTTTGGGGGTCTGAAAGTTAGATGTTTCCTCAAGATTTGTGCTTATTTGGAGCTCCTTATGGAATTTCTCGCATTCCTTGTCTAAATCAATGACTAGGATCTTCCCTGTTTAAGCCCAAGTGGATTCAACCTCTGTCTGCTTCTTGGACAAGGCCTATTCTGTCATTTGCTCAATATTTCCTTTTGTATTTTTCTCAAAATCTTTATTGGGACTCCCTTCTCCATTCTGAGATTTTTTTCTGACTGTTCTGACTCATGAGTTGATTTCTCTTGCGTTTCCTCAGAATTTTCCTTTGAACTTACCTCCAAGCTTATGCCAGGAGTCAGTTCTCTTATTGGTTCAATTTGTAATAGTTACAATGGGACATTTAATAATATTTTATTCCTATATACATGAAAATAATTAATATCATCTGGGCTTAAGTGTAATGATGTTGAATGTAGGACCTATTCAAATGTTTCATCTCCTTGAAATAGGTCATGAAAGAAATCCTCTTCATGAGTAAACTGTTTGACTTTAACCATAGTGGTAAAGTTGTTAGCAACTTGATTTGGTTCATACTGTCACCTTGGAAATCTGGCCACTTTTAGAGACATAATAATATTTACTTATTTTACTATGTGCCCATAGTCATGTAGTATGAAAGTGCCACATTATAATGGGAAGGTTGGCCAAATGAATTTCTTTTGTTCTCTCAGGGCTTTGGTTAAACCACCCTCCCCTGTTGTCTCGTAAGCTATCTTTTTGCCAATAACTTATCTGGAACGTAATATGGGAGGACATGTGGAGCAGAAATACTCCCAAAAACTCTAATATAAGTGAACGTTTCTTCACCGAACCATCTTGCAACTGGAAATATGTCTATCTTTCCTTCTTCAGAAAACATACAGGTTGTTCTATCAAAAATGGTTTTATGAATAAGCAGTGTAATACCGTAACATATTTTGTAAAAATGGGGGTTGAATTGTGATTCCCACAAGATTTTATGTTATACATGGATGGGGAGAGGGTTCTGTATAGTCCACTTCCAACCCATGTTTTGAAATTCAGAACAAAAACAAATGGAATCCATAACATAAGCATTCATAAAAAAGGGAGAATTTTTTTTGAGGAAACACTTCTCTTTTGTCTATATTCCCTAATAGACATTGCTAAATTGTCTAATAAAATCTAACTCTAGTTCTTAATTGTTATGTTAATTTCTGCATCACTTAATGGAAGACACTCTATAGAAAATTTGGTACTATTAGCTTTACCAAATAATCTACACATCATTGCAATTGCGAAATTATGTGGGGAAGAGAGGGATGCAATTGGGTACACACTGGATTTCTCCCATTTGAATTTGCCTCCACCTGACCTCGAGGTTTGTGTAACGTCCAATCGATCCTCGTTCTCTTTGACAAAATTCTCAAGGAAATCCTTGTTATAGAGCTTCTAAGGTTCTAGTAATTGGTACATCTGGCGCAGATTGTCTGGTGTGTAAGACCCCATGACCTCATGTCTTGGATTCCTTAAAGTTGTGCCTAAGACATTTACATATCAATCACCCATTTTACTAGATCAAAGTATGGTAATATATTAGGTCTTGCTGCTATTTTGTGTAAAAATGAACATGCTAGTCCAAAGTAAGAAGCGTCAGATGATTCTTTGGCATGAGATGTTTCCTTTGTTTCTAGTGGCCAATGTTTCTCTTCTTCCAATAGGTTATAAATAACTTCCCATGATGTGGTTCCTCAATCTTTATTGCAGGTGGTATCGAAGAAGAGTGGTATCATGTCTGATTTCTTAGATGTAGTAGATTTTCCCTTCTTCGCCATCTTTTCCAACATTATTTTCTTCAAAGATTCCCTGAAATGGAGCAATATAAATTATTGGATAAACACAGAGTGAAAATAATAGTGAAAATTCAAGTATACAATTAATTTTGAAAGGTGAGAAGGAAGAAGATTGTATTCAAAAATGCAAATGAAAGATATCAAATCACATCAAGCCGTTTTAAAAACAAATGCCATTAAAACTTATTAAATATGCCCTAAGATCTTTTATCGTAGCCTATATTATTCATTTAAGCCATTGTGTCGCAAACGTGTCAGGGAAAAACTTTAAGGTGATGAGTTTAAAGTGAAAAATGCCAATTATGTGATTGCAATAAAGAGTATCATAACATCACATTTTTTATTATGCGTTATTTTGGAGTTGTTTAAAATTTTGCGAGATGTGATGTGAGTAGCGTACCTTTTATCGTTTAAAGTGGATTTTGTTTGAATGAATATTTATTGCATAGACTCACTTGTACTATGCACCAACCTTAACCAAAGTTATAACATTTATTGCATGCTTCCATTGGGTTCAGGTTATATCACGTTTTGAAAAAATTTCATAGTTCACAAGATTGGCATTTGTGTAGGCACCGTGATGCAATGAATGTTGGCTTGTTATGTTACAATATCACAATTCACATATTCCAAAGGTTTTGTTGGTTGTGCTTTTTGTGAATGTCGATATGAAATTGCGATGGGCACTTTACTTTGCTAGAAATACTTTAAATCTTAGTTTTAAATGAAAATTTTAATGATACCATAAGTTTTTTATGGTGATCCCTCTTATCGCAATTCGCAACTCCCGATTTGTTAATTACCCTTTGACACACATGATCTGGTGATATGTGATAAAGCGAGAATAGCTAGTTACAAAGGGACTTGCCTTTGATACCTTATATTATTTAGAAATTTATTTCTAACAATTTCAAAAGGGAAGTGCGTAAGTGCTATGTTTTGGGAGGCTTTTTTATAAAGGGTCCCCATTTATCAATAGAATATTAACTATTAAATCAATAATTGGAAGGTGTAAGGACTCTGGACACCACATATATCCACAATGGTATGATATTGTCCACTTTGGGCCTAAGCCCTCATGGATTTGCTTTTGGACTTACCCCAAAAGGCCTCATACCAATGGAGATATTTGTCCATCCTTATATACCCATGATCCTACCCACTTCTAGTCAATGTGGGACTTTGGTTGTATACCCAACAATCCTCCCCTCGAACAAAGGACCATCGAGCCTCCCATCAAACGATTATCCATCTGTCCACTCTCTACCAACCAGGATTCTTTGCTCCAATGGGTTGGAAGCACACGCCTTACATGGAGCACCACCTGCCTCGAGATCTTGCTCTATCCCAGGTCAACTCCTCTTCACCATGTTGGGACCAGGACACATCCATGAAGAATCCGAAGCACACCGCCTGTCTAATTGAGCTCATCCACGGATCCCATCATGATATTACTGGGGCCCACCACCTTTGTTTGACATTCTGAGGATTTATCCACTTGGCTAACTTTAGAACTTGGCTCTGATACCACTTGTAAGGACTCTGGACACCACATATCTCCACAATGGTATGATATTGTCCACTTTGGGCCTAAGCCCTCATGGATTTGCTTTTGGACTTACCCCAAAAGGCCTCATACCAATGGAGATATTTGTCCATCCTTATATACCCATGATCCTCCCCACTTCTAGTCAATGTGGAACTTTGGTCATATACCCAACAGAAGGGTTGTTGAACAGTACAATAGACTGTAAAAACCCACAGTCGGACACTTAAGAAGTTGTGCGAGCAACCATAAGGACCAAAGTCACTCTGTAGATGAGATGTTCCAGTGACCGCACTATTAGAGTCACTCCCAAGGCTTCTTGGTACGAGCGACCATGGACTGAACCCTTCACAACCCAGAGTCGCTCCCTCTGGACTGTGCCTGAGTGACAAGAGAGCCAAAGTCACTCTCTTAAACACTTTTTGCCTACGACCATGGAAGAAAAACTTCAAATCTGAGCTTGCGACTGAGATCCAAAATATCCTAACTCAGAGAGAACCTTTTGCCTACAATCTCATACCCAATGAGAAATTTCATTGACGAACATGTGCGAGCCAACACAAAGTACAAGAAATAAAAATATAGCTTGAGTGTGTGTCCAAATGAGCTTGAGGTGTCTTCCTTTTATAGTTTTTCCTGAGGGTTAACTTGGAATTAATATTGACCCAAGTAGTTACTCATGTGGTTAGGTCCAACCTCTTCCATAATGAATTAATTAATAAAATAATTTAAAACTTAACTTCCCCTTGACTGAATCAAGTAATCTATAGGTCATTTGTGGTCCTCCCTGTTGGGCATGGAATCCTCCCAAGGCATGTTTTGGGGCCTAAGACCCAAGTTTCGACCAAGTCTTTTGTAAAAGCTCTATGAATTGTGGGCGCGGGTCATGAAATATAATAGAGTCATAGGGTTGTCCACCCTAGTTTTTGTAATGTAATGTCGATTGGATAGACCTAGCCATGGTCTGCGGACCATGGGATTGTATAAATAGAGCGAGGCTTTAAGTTGTAAAAGAGATCAAGAGAAAATTGATTCTAAGGGTGTAGAGTGTGTCTTTGGGTCATAGAGTAGGAGAAGGATTTGCAGTTGAGTGCGCAGAGGCCTAGTAGTCCACAGCTGAGTGCGCGGACCCCTGCAAATGAGTGTGTAGGGCAGGTCAAGTCTATAACAGTTGGAAGAAGAAATAAAGAGAAAGTTTACCTTATTTCTGTGCATCTTTTTCTATTTTAATATATGCTTGGATATAATTCGTAGATATACTGTTTATATGCTGCGCGAGCGTATTTTAATGTTTCGTATAAATAATTATAAGCTATGGTGTACAAATATGTGAAGGTAATTAATTGATATAAGAGAATAAATAAGGTCACAGAAGATAGCCCGAAGTAGTGTGGAAGCTCCACAGTCCCTAGTTAGGGCTACACGAAGACAATACCTCAGGGGGTAAGGACTGAAAGGCATGTGAAGTAACATGTGCTCAGGATCATCCAGTGAGACCAGTCGTACCTCTCAGACATTTCAAGGGTTTGGAAACCTAGTTCTAGCACCCTCCCATACTACTTCAAGTGAGACCTTAGTCCTCACTCCACAGGTTGTTGCCGAAAGGGCCAGTAGTACCAGGATTTTCTTGGCTAAATAACTCCAAACCTGGGTTAGGCCCCAACAAGCCAACAAATGATTTTGTTGCCGAGACTGAGATCTGCATAGTAGATGTTTGATTTCATATCACTAGAATCCAATAAAGATAGGAATTGAATATTGGTTGGATAGGAAGATTCACGATTTCATGGAAAAGGAAAATAGGAATCTACGGCTATGAAAAGAAAAGTGGTTAGACTGTTATTTATATATAGATATCCACAAAATTTTATTCATGTCATTCCCCACTGAGTTATATGAGTGGATCGCGAAGCTAGCTAATAGCCAAGGAAGGTATAAACTTGACAAACCGATTGTGTGGAATCCAAAATTGGTGTGCATACTAGAAGCATCGGAGGATAAGATCGCACACATTGTCGATCATTGGCTTGATCAAATCATAGTAGGATTCATCACCAAATTTACAGTAGACACTTCAGTTAGTTATAGCGAGATAGAATGGTGCTTCCTCAAAGGACCGCAAGGTACGCACATTAAGTCTTAAAATAGTTGGATTAAAATGATATTGTGTGAAAAGAGGGTTATGCGAATAAATTGATGTTTGGGGCTACACGAAGTGGGAAAATCTATAGAAACAAGGGCAGTTCACAACTAGAAACTAACCACTTGATTTCACCTCCACGAGTGGGTAAAAAAGAGCCTACAAAAGTCTCACCAAGAAGTGCAATCAATCTGATACAATAGAGAATCCCGTGCCTACCAACTCCACCTATGCCACCTTCGGTTTCACCATTTTCACCCCTGTCTTCACCCATATCAACCCCACTACCACCACGAAGTAGTATGGCAAGCGTGATAAAGCTACCAGAGTTCAAGGGAATAGGAAATGAAGATCCTGACCAATTTTGGTTCGTGATAAAAGATTTATGACAAGCACAGTGAGTCACGGATGACAATATAAGGGAGGCAACGTTGGTCAATGCTCTGCAGGATCATGTGCTGACGTAGTACATCAAGTATTCTAGTGAGAATACGAATGCATGGATTGTGGATATCCAAGCGGCACTAAGCAAAGAATTTAGCAGGCCGAAGATAGAGGCACAATCAATCATTGGGTTCAAGGATATCACAATGCTACGAGGCAAAACTTCATGGGATTTATATCAAAGACTAAAGTGCAAAATTTAGAGCACATGACGTTGATAGATGGGAAACATCACGCATGTTTTCTAGCATCGTTAACACCGCACCTATAGAACGCGCTATCGCAACAAAGGTTAACCACTTAGGCTGAGGCCTTGGAGGTCACGATGAGATTGCATGAGACCCCAATACAAGACCCTAACCTGGGAATTCAACAGATTCACATGCAGTTGTAAAATTTGTGCCTGGAAATGCAGAGTTTGAAATGGGACCAGATAGCCTAACCAAAGGTGCATGATGAGGTATGGTGCATAAAATGCAAGGTCAGGGGCATGAAAAATACCACTGCCCGGTGTTTAAGAATTACCTTACAGGAGGAGGAGAAATGGCACTAAGACATGAGGCACAAGTGGGACCAAGTGCAATGCCTGCATTATGGTGCACGATTTGCCAAATAGGAGGGAAGCATGCTACAGATAATTGCCATCTATTACAAAAGTACACTCAAAATTCGCAACAGTTGTTCTGCAATTTCTGTAGATCCGTAGGACATGATGAGAGCACTTGTGGGAGTTATGAGTTGATGATGGATCAAACTCCCACCTACAGAGTTCAAACCGAAATACAGCCCCTTGACCAAAATGTAGGGTTACACGAATCGAGTTCTAGGGGCGCGGATGAGGCTAAGGTTGAGGGGGACCAGGAAGAGTTCACGAACAACTGATCTATTACAATTGCAAAGATCTAGGGCATTATGGTTGCGAATGTACAAACCAAACATGACCATCATGTTTGTATTGTACATTGTTTGATCATGAGATAGAGGACTATCCCATGGTCTCATGACAAGGGAGCACTCCAACCTTCCCTAACCTAGAACCTACAAATGATGAGGTCTGAGCTGCACAAGGAAGACCCTAACGTAAATATCGTGCTTTGGAGTGGAATTACAATAGGAGATGACAAGGGCAAGCAACTTGAAGAAAGTACTTGGGTTCGCAAGGCTCCCATGAAGGAACCAAAATTTGATTTTGATCGTGCTAAGGAGACTTTCATGGAAGCTAAGAAGAGCTTCATGAAGGCCTCCAACTCAGGAACTAAAGATAGACTCAAGTCTTAACTAGACCCATCGATGCTCACTACATTTTTGGAGACATGTATGAAGCTATTGTGCGACAGAAAGGCTATAAAAGGACTGCATGAACTCATAAATAGATGTACTGGGACCATGCCAGGAGAACCGTGTGTAGTCTGGAAGCTCGGGAAACACACGACGTGAACATGAATAGAGATAACATTGACCACACAAATTAGGGAATATGAGATGGACCAAGTGATTTTGGATCTAGGATCAGACACGAATGTCCTATTGAAACAGACATGGGAGTGCATGGGTAGGCCTCCTTTGCAATGGTCTCCTATCGAGTTACGAATGGAGAATTAGCAAAAGATCCTACCGATGGGGATATTGCAGGGAATCACAGTAGATGTTGAAGGAGCAAGCGCACTAGCAGATTTCGAAGAGATAGAGATTGAGGATGACAACAATCCATACCCCACACCATTGGGAATAGATTGGGCCACTAACATGAATGGAGTGATAAATATGAAGAAGTGCAAAATGGTCTTTGAGAAAAAGTCACTACGCATAGTGGTACCCTTAGACCCTGCAGAAGGACCATGCCACATAGAGCCGGTGTGTGACTACGATAATGACGATGATCTGGACTGCATCTACAAGATAACCGCATAGGAGCAGGAATGGGTAAACCCAACCGCAGATGGTTGAGCCTCTTGGGAGCATGAAAGTTCCTGGACATTGAATTCTGAAAACGAGATGGAACAATGGAAGAACCGGTTACACGAGGTAACTACGCTCAACTGTAGCATTATGACGAGATTGTTGCGCTACATGTGACAAAGGAAAGAAATTTTCCTAGGTATGTTGGGTTGAGCGAGGTGGATGACTTCCTAACCAAACTTGAAAAAGAAGTACCAGAACAGAAGTGATTCAACGCTATGAAATGGGTACTGCACGCTACACCTACAAAATGGTGGGGTATGCACCACTGGAGTTTTGAGGACTGGTGCAAATGCAAAAGGATGATGCACATATAGTTTTGGAAGCCACTAAGGTAACTCACCAACAATATTGTTGAACGAACCGGCCCGTGTTCCCACCTATCTAGGTGGATACATGCATTTGGTGCAGTAGGAGACAAGATCAGTAAGAAGGTAAGGCAATGGTGCAAATCACCCCTCCAATTAGAACCACAAAGTATGGAAAGACCTAGTACGCCAAAGGAAGTCCATACAGAAGCCTTTAACAAAGTATGTGATGCGCTGAACAAGGCCTACAACGCAAAGTGAACTGACTCGGACCTACGCGTATCAATGGTTCTACGGGCTTATAGGACCCCGTGCAAGAACTTGACGGTGTAGGCACCTCCAAGGCTGGAATATTACGCAACCATGATAGTCCCCATGAAGCAGGAATTTCCTAGTCCACGCATGACAGCACTAGTAGATATGATGGCTCGCGGTGCCTTGAAATAAGGGATCGCATAGCTGAAAGAAGCAAAATGCTTGGGACTTGTGGAAGAAGTCCAGTAGGGAAATTTTAGGCTCCAAGAACTTGAGAAGGAAAGGGTACGATTAAGGAAGAAGAGTGCTCTTGTAGAAGCGGAAGTCAAGAAACTAGAGGACGAGATAAAGGAATATTTTCTCGATAAGAAGACCAGGGTGACAAAACAGGGTGCGCATGATCACGCCGACAAGTTTGAGGACTATTTTTGTGAATTGATCAATTTGATGCCTTGGCTTTAACTACACATTAATAAGCGAATCAACTATGGTAGCACGTTGCAGATGGTAAACTACGCGATGCTGCCTATAACAATCAAAGATGGGTATTTCCCAGGAGAAGTGATGAATGACAGGATGAAAATTTACACAGGTGGTACAACCACCTGACTAGTTTAGGGAAGTACAACCTTAGCACTCTAGGTAGTTGCAAGGAAGCATAGAACTATAAACTACTCTACCTGAGGAATGCACGATGTTGGAGCTGCGCACAGAAGTGAAGAGTCACAAGGTCCGCGACTACACAAGGGGGGCTATCCTGCCGCATGGGTTGGCCAAAATATGACCATTGAAGTTACTATTCACGATGGGGTGCTTGACTTGAGGCCAAATGGAGTGGGCTGCAGGCATTTAAGCATGAATTATGCACAATATTTGGGAAAATCTATCGCTAAGGGAGCATTTATGAACCCGATTTGGGGGTAACGATCGAATTCAAATTCCAAAAGTGTTATAAATTACAAAGGGCTACCCAACAGATAACCCTTGGTCATTTACGAATTGTGCTATCGAGCAACACCTTATTTGTTTTGTGCCAAGTGTTGATTGAGCTCCTGAGTTTGTGAGTGCTAGATTTCTAGACAGACACATTGGTCACATCTGAATAAGTTATGAGAACCCCAGCACTAACTACCGAAGAAGCCGCGCAGGCCCTAAGTGTGGAGGATGCACTAGAAGGCGCTGAGACCGTGGTAGAGATCTAGAAATCACTGCATATGCCAAGGCCTAAGAAGGATAACCAAGTGGTGGTTCATGTACATGTGTCCCCGTGGAACCCACTGCACACCAAGTTAACCATGGAAGAAAAGGGAAAATTGGTTACCGTGGAAACTGACAAAGAGGAGGAAGACTTGGAGGATCTCATAATTGAGGAAGATGACGATGAGGGCATGGAGATAGAAACTGAGCCTGCGCACCCTCCAACAAAGTTTCCCACCTATATCCCCCCACGGAAAGGGAAAGCGAAAGTACCTAAGGATCTTAACGCGAGAAAGAGTTCTCTCCAAATGCCGCTCCTCCCGGACGACATAATCTTCGAAGGCCCACATCTAGGAAGGGTACCTAGCTTAAAATTTGAAGATTTGGATCTCACTGACCATGAGAAATTCCCTCACCTAGATATTGCGCAGCTCATGAAGCCAAGAAAAAACACCACGACAAGGATTATCAAATTGGAGCCACAAAAGTGGTTACGCGGAGTGGAGAATGCAGGGCTATTACACCTACTCTTGGTGCTACACTTTCACCGCACCTTAGTAGTGATATTAGTCATTAGGCAGCTCCTCTTCCTGGTGCATGATGAGTGTGTATGGTTGGAGAAGCCCATCACTTTCATGGATCATTTGATTCACCGCATCACCTGGGTGGCAAGAAAAGGAGAGGACCTCGCAGACATCTCAGAAGGGAAGAGTAGTGATTTGGTCATCACGGAGATGATGAAAAGGAAGTATAAGCTAGACAAAAAGAAAAGGGGATATTCAATATCCAACATCAGCAACAAGGCCGTTAAAGTGGCAACCTAGATATTGGCGAGCAAGGTCATACACAAGTGCCCGACAGATGAGGTACCCGTGTCGATGGTCGTGCTGGCTGAAAAATGCGTAGAGGGAATCCAATTCAACTAGTCCGCTTTTTTGTGCCACGAATTCCTCGAGAATTGCTGAGAGGCCTAGGAACAAGGAAAGACTTTTCACTATGCATGTCTTCTACTGTGCAGAATACTGGTGGCAGGAGAATTTCCAGACGACAGTCAGTCCCCCACCATTGACAAGGCTTTGCCAGAGGCTGCAAAGTATGCTTCACTATGGACCACTAAGGATGCAAAACGGATCCACGAAAGCAAGATATTCTGGGTGTTCATGGAAATGAACCTCAGAATGGGGATCAACCACAAGCCATGGTTGTCACCCACTGTTTATAATAGCCTCTAAAGTTTTGCAAAACTCAAAGTGGACTTCCACAAAGTCTATGTCAGAGCATGCAAGGATCCAGCCAACAAATGGCATGAGTTACCATTCATAGCCACGGATGATGCAATCTTTGGCATAATGGAAACATGGCCTCTAGAGTGGTGTGCCCTAGATCTCGCAGCAGTGGAAAAGTGATCCGGATTTAAATAGGAACGCAATAAAATACAGAGATAACCATATACACAAACATGCAGCGGAAATAATACTTCATTTCATTAATGGAAAATACCGAAATATGCTTACAACCAGAAATGGAAATAAACCAGCTAGGGCGATGGTAGCTTATCTCTAAGAAGATATGTGTGGCTACATGCCTCTGAACTGTTCCGAAAACTGTGTTACAATGAGGCTCGAAGGCCTATTTATTGTTGAGAAACAATGGAAAACCCTTCACATTCCAAAACCTACCCCGAGGAGATGAAACGCCAAACTGTGGGCCCCGTTTGGGGGTAAGTTGGTACATCAACTTCCTGGGGTCGTAACTTTAGCATATGATCTCCGTTTGACGCGTACAATAGCTCATTAGAAAGATCTATTCGAGCACTATCATTGTTGGAACGGGCAACATCGGTCCATTACATGGACCCATCTTGCCCCCGGATTCCCCAAAAAAATGTCGTTTAGGGCCTCAAAACGGCTCTGGAAGTTCAGGACCCGAAAAAACTGCTAAAAATAGTAAATTGTGCTACATTTACGGAAACTGCAAAACTGAAAGAGACAGTTGCGGGGGTCCAAATGGGATAGGTGGGTGGCCACAAACATCCACTTGGATCATTCCTCCCCCCTTAGGAAGCAATGGTCCCCATTGTGTTGAGTTCCTCCAGCTGCTGAACTTGTTCTGCACTGTCTGATGTGTCCAGCAATGGTGGGAAGCATGATCGACGACGGTCCACATTGAACACTTGGTGCAGGTGAAAGAATGGAGGAATGTTGTGCTCCAAAGCATTGTTCCCCACAAGCTTGGTACTGCTGTAAGG
>APFE031284845.1:92719-106200 GCA_000404065.3 Pinus taeda
CTTTAGCATATGATCTCCGTTTGACACATACAATAGCTCATTAGAAAGATCTATTCGAGCACTATCATTGTTGGAATGAGAAACATCGGTCCATTCCATGGACCCATGTTGCCCCCGGATTCTCCAAAAAAACGTCGTTTAGGGCTTCAAAACGGCTCCGGAAGTTCAGGACCTGAAAAAACTGCTAAAAATAGTAAATTGTGCTACATTTACAGAAGCTGAAAAACTGAAAGAGACAGTTGTGGGGGTCCAAATGGGATAGGTGGGTGGCCACCAACATCCACCTGGATCAAAAAGACATCTGCGCAACAAAGAAAGATGCGGCCAAACTATGCATAGCATGGTTGGAAAAAAAGAGGAAACATGAAGTAGCGTAAGTCAAATCATAAGAAGCATGGGACGTTACACAGGTGGCAGCAACACAGAAATAGGCTGCAGTAGTAGCAGCGACATAGAAGGTGACAGAGTAGGAGCGCGAGGGCTAGTGATCACCTTCACATGAGAAAGGAAAAGAGGCAAAAACAAAGGCAAAAGAAGAGGGTGGCATGGAGCCAGAAACGACATTGATAATACTAAAGTGCCAACACCTCAGTGAGCGGACAAGGTCACACAAGAAAATGAAAGCCTCTAAGTTGTCGATCGATCTGATCACTCTAACTAAGGTTGATCTACACGACATCAGCGAAGCCATACGCGATGTCACCACTGAGGCTATCTAGGGTTTCACAAAGGAAAATTTGATTGTGTTGGGGGCCCTCTGAGCGCAACTTTAGGATTTGCAGGTGCGTGCTCCTCAAGTTGGTACCTTTTCAACCAGCCTTACAGTAGGGACAGCTGCAGCCGAGCAGTGCGTGCTCAAACAGCTAACACCATAGTTAATCTAAATGGATCCTAGAACACTCTCTAGGTTTTCATGAACTCTTTAGAAATCATGCGAAAGATTAAAAGTCTTATAAAGATCAAGCTATCGGAAGGAATCCTTAGATAGTTATGATGGCGATCAACAAGGATCAACGAGGGCCATCAATGTAATGCACAAATTTGCGGACCATGGTAACGCGCGCTAAAACCAACCAGCAAATGCAAGGATAATTTTTAACAACAAGTCGCTAATCGCATATCACAGGGAAAACCTCTCGACGAAGAGAAGCCCCGAGTGCTCGGACCCGAAATAATTATAAAACGAGGGAAATATTATTTCAGTTCTGACGGAGTAGGATTCCACAAAACTGGCAGGATATTAGATGGGCTTCGAAAGATAAGAAGTTTCGACTGAGTTCCACCTGATGCCATACAAAGATTGTCATGTGTCCTGAAGAGGAGAGAGAGAATGCTCACATCAGATGAGTAAACATCTTGCTACTTAGCCACTCAATATGAATGATGACCATAGGATCTGTGGGCCCCAGATCAATGGCGAAGACGCATTCCGATGGATGACAAGATTTGACTAGATTATAAAGCAAGATCACATAGGATTTGAAGTCCAATATGGACGATGCATTGGCAGAAGGTCGTGTTTCGCGGGCATTCTTGGAGTTAATGGAAAAAATGGTCATTTCAAATATGTCCAAGAGAACTGACACTCATTTGTTATGAAATAGGTGGGCACCTCCCTATGAGGCATTATACAGTGACTGATTACACGGAACAGAGGGATTCAAATGAACAGAGGCAAGGAAACTAGAAAGTCGGGAAGCAGAAACGAACAATCAGGAAGTAGATTGGCTTTAAAGCCACAAACTGGTAGAGAAAGAAGCAAGTTAAGAGCAAGAGGCAGTAAGCCAAAAGCAGATAGAATAAATCGAGCTGACCTATAGAAGCAAAGGCAGCATCGAGCCAAGATTAGGACAGAGACAGAGAGAGTCAGAGAGTCTTTGTACTCCAAAGAAGGATTGAGAGGTTCAAGCGCACTCCTCTATAATGCCTTTCATGTATGAGTCTCAGATTGGGCTCATACCACTGTGACCAATAGAGGTCAAGAGTCAATAAGGAGAGTCCGTGTACTCCATAGACTTGGGGAATCCAATTACAATCGTTTTGATTTGTATCTGTTGTGTGAGACTCAAATTGAGCTCACTGTTATAAAAACTCTACTTTGAAAACATAATAGAGAAGCCACCACTGAAAGCTGGACTACGAGACATAGCCTAGGAGTACTCGGTGAACTCTTTATTAAACTTGTTGTGTTCATATGTGTTTCCTATTATGTTTTCCTTAGCTGCTACATTGCATGTGCATTTCGCAGTATTATCGATCCATTGCATAAAATAACATAGGCACATCTAGGCACATGAGTCTGTAATACCTTATTAATTGTCTTAGATCAATTACAGATCAAGTGGTATCAGAGCTTTAGGTTGCTAAGGTTAGACAATCTTGTGCTAGATTTTTTTGTTGAATGCTAACTACGACAAAGCTCAAATTAGGAGAAGGAGACTTGGCTGAAGATAACCCAGAAATCGGAAGAGTCTATCTTAGGAGGAAAATGGTAGAAGAAATTCCCTTGGAATCAGAGTCCCAGTTCATGGACAGTTTCATGACCATGAGAGCCATGGTAGAAGAAATGTATAGAGAATTTAAGAAAGGTATAGGTGAAGATTCCTCAACCTCCAAACCAGATAAAGAAGTAGAAGAGCCTCTTCTAGTTGCCCACCCAGAAGGCAAGGGAAAAGAAGAAAAGCCCTCTCCACCATCTCCCCCATAATTACCTTCATCATCATCTTCTTCACATAAAGAAATCCCTGAAAAGAAAAAGAAGAAACCTTCTTTGATTAAATTAGATGTGAAGTTTGATTTGCCAGTTTATGACGAAGAATTGAATGTAGAAAAGCTAGATAACTAGATTAGACAGATTGATGTATATTGTAGAGTGAAAAACATCGATTCAGAAAGGAGAAAGATTTAGCTAGCTAGCCTACGCCTTGGAGGCATTGCCCTAGTATGGTGGGAAGGAAAGACACAACGTGATTTGAAGAAACATGGTAAAATACTTTCTACCTGAAATGAATTTGTTTCTGCCATTAAAAAACAATTCTATCCACTAGCTTATATGCAGCAAGCTATGATGTGTTGGCAAACTCTTCACCAATTAAAACGGAAAAGTGTACAAAGCTACACCCAAGAATTTAGAAAAAGAGCTTTAATTCTAGGGATTTCTTTAGACTCACCTGAAACTTTGTTGAAGTATATAGGTGGTCTACACAACTATTTAAAGAACACCATTCTGTTTTTTAATCCTACTAGCATAGATGAGATATCTATTCAGGCTACACATCTAGAGGCTAGATGAAAGAATGTGAACCCAGAGGTTGGGGGATCATCAAAACCCACTGCAAGAAAGAACAAGGAAAAGAGAAAGAAAAGATGGAAAGAGAGGAAGTCAAATACTATACAAAATACCAAAACTTCATGCACTCACTACAAGAAGGATGAGCATGATGATGAACACTACAGGATTCTGCATTCGGAGTTGAGGCCCAAGAAGTTCGATGGAAAAAAAAAGCAGGCTGCTGCAGCTATTCAGAAGGATTTGGGGTCAGACTTAGGGGATCAAACAACAATTACAACCACAAGTATAAAAGGTAAAAATTCCGAAGCATCTACTAGTAATTTTACACAATCGATTGATAATGAATAAAATGAGAGGAAAAGACATGAACTTTTTCATATTAGAGTTATTTCCAAGCATAAAAAAATTTGATACTTTGTTTGATAGTGGCTAACAAGTAAACTTAATTTCTGAAGCAATTGTAAAGAAGCTGGGATTACTAACCACACCTCACAAGAAACCATATCCATTACGTTGGGTATGTGATAAAGCAAAGCCAAGTGACTAGACAATGTAAACTTAGGTTCTCTTTTCGGTCAGCATTTGTAGATGAGGTTGAGTAAGATATCATTCCCTTGGATATATGTGGAATTGTTTTAGGAAGTCCTTACTTGTATGATAGAAAAGCCATTTTCTATAGAGCTGAAAACAAGTATCGACTCGTTAAAGATGGAATGGAATATATTGTAAGAGCTCATAAAATCAAGAATAATTATACTCTCGTAAACTTAGGGTAGATGAAAAGAATTGTAAATTCATACAAACAATTTTTACTGGTGGTTGTAAAGGAAAAGAAACTTAATAAAACCGATGTATTTGAAGGCTGTAATGCTAAACATCAAGCTAATTTAGAAAATTTTGTTTCAGAATATGATATGCTATTTCAAGAACCTAAAGGTCTGCCACCCAAAAAGGAAATAGTACATGACATTAATTTGCAGCAAGATGCTCCATTGCCTAACATCAGAATGTACAGGTTGTCCGCTTTAGAGAATGCAAAAACCAAGAAGCATGTATAGGAGATGCTCAAGAAAGGGTTCATAAGACCTAGCACATCACCATGTGGGTCTCCCATTGTCTTGGTGAGAATGAAAGATGGCTCATGGAGAATGTGCATTGATTATTGAGCACTGAATAAGATAACGATAAAAAATCATTATCCCCTTCCTTGCATAGATGATCTATTAGATCAATTGAAAGAAGTTGTTTACTTTTCCAACTTTGACTTGCATAGTGGCTACCATTAGGTCAGAGTTGTATAGCAAGATGCATGGACGACTGCTTTCAAAAAAAAAAGGGATTGTATGAGTGGTTAGTTATGCTTTTTTGCATAACTAATGCTCCTGCTACTTTCATGAGAGTAATGAATGATGTACTTAGACCTTTTATTGATGATTTTGTCATTGTATATCTAGATGACATTCTTGTATTTAGTAAAACATGGGAAGAACATTTGAATCATGTAAAGAAGACTCTAGATGTTTTCAAAAGAGATAATATTTATGTTGAGCTATCATCATGTGAATTTGATAGAACATCTTTGAATTATTTGGGTCATATTGTAGGGGGTGGTGAATTGAAGATAGATCCCTCTAAGGTTGCAGTCATTGTAAACTGGGCTAAACCGTACTAGAGAAGTTAGAAGCTTCCTAGGAGTAGCACAGTATTGGAGAAATTTTGTTGCTAACTTTTCGTTGATTGCAACTCCCTTACATGCTTTAATAGTATTAAACAAGGTGTTTCAGTGGCGAGGCAAACAACATAAAGCCTTCGACACCTTAAAAGAAAAGATTAGTACAACACTAGTACTAGCACTACCCGATCTTCAAAGACCCTTTGAGATTGAAATGGATGCCAGTGACTATACGATGGGAGCAATGTTGATGTAGCACGGTAAACCCATATGTCATCATTCTAAGACATTTAATTCTGTAGTAGTTAATTATCCCACATATGATAAAGCATTGTATGCATTAATACAGAGTGTGAAAAAGTGGAAACGTTATAAAATGGGAAAAGAGGCAGTTATACATACTGATCATCAACCACTTCAATATTTACACTTACAAACTAAGCTGCAGTAATCAAGACACTATAGGTGGATGGATTTTCTACAACAGTTTCATCTTTTCATCAGATATAAAAAGGGCATACACAATAAAGTTGCAGATATGTTGTCTAGACCAATCATAAATGCATCTATTATACTTAAGCATAATTAAGTATTGCATGAAATCTACATTGAACAATATGCTCAAAATATGCTCAAGATATAGACTTTAAATATGTATATGCAACTTTAAGTAATGGAAAGAAGGTAGAATAATGGGATTACTATATTAAAGGTCGACTCTTGTATCGTTTGGGAAAGCTATGCATCCCACAAACAGAGAGAATTAACGTAATTAGGGAGGTGCATACTTCCTTGATATCAGGTCATTTTTGGTGTAAGTAAAATAGTTTCACAGCTGCAAAGATTTTGTTATTGGCCAAAAATGAATTAAACAATTTCTAGATATGTAAGAGGGTGTACCACGTGTGCTAAAAGCAAGCCTAACAATAGAAAACTAGGCTTGTACACTCCACTACCAACTCCTTCTCATCCTTGGGAAAGTGTTTCCATGGACTTTGTTGGGGGACTGTCTAAATCTAGAAAAGGTCATGACTATTTATATGTTCTTGTGGATAGGTTAAGCAAAATGTGTATTTTAATACCCTGTAACAAACAAATTATAGTAGAACAAACAACAAAGTTGTTCTTTCAGCATGTATGGGTTCATTTTGGATTACCCACTTCCATTGTATCTGATCAAGATTCCCAATTTGTTGGGAAATTTTGGTCAAGTATGTGGGAATTGATGGACACCATACTGAAGAAGAGCACAACCCTTCATTCACAAATAGATGGCCAAATAGAAGTGGTTAACAGGACATTGATCCAATTGCTCAAAGGCGATTGCAGCAAGCATCCCAAGATTTGGGATGAACATTATGTTATGTGCAACATGCTTACAACTAGGCTAAGCATTCTTCTACACAAAGATCTCCTTTTGAGACCTTTTGTCATTTCACACCAAGATCTCCCTTGGATTTTGTCTTTGGTAAAGACATAGTGGTTGATGGACACAATAATGTCGACAAGGAAACCAAGTTCATTGAAAAAATCCAAGAGATTCACCAGGAAGTACAGGAAGAACTAGAAAAGAGCCAAGCCAAATACAAGGCAAGGCATGATAAGCATCAGATTGAGCATAGTTTCTAAGTTGGTCTTCAAGTCTGGCTGTATATCAGTAAAAGGTAGAATGCAAGGTGAAGGTAAGAAGTTGAAGCTAATAATATATGGAACTTTCATGATACTTGAGAAAATCAGTAAGAATGTTTTTCGCCTTGATTTGCCAGCTTATATGCACATCTATTCAATAGTTAATGTAGAAAGATTGAGATTGTTTGAAGATCCTGAAGCATAGAGTCAATTGCCTTCTATTGATGATCTGTTGTCTGAATATCTCAATGGATTGCACGAAGATATAGTTCTGGACAAGAATGTGAGAACTACGCCCAGAGGGGATGTTGCGTACCTCAGAATTTGACTCAAATGTTCAAAACCAAGTAGTGCAAGATGGATAGAAATTGGGCAAGCAACGAATCTATATCCTCACTTGATTGATGCTTGAAAACCAACTTTTGGTGGTCCAAAAGGTTTTTGAATGGGAAGGTGTGATCCAAATGGATCCTATAACACTCTCTACGTTTTCATGAACTCTTCAGAAATCATGCCAAAGATTAAAATTCTTATAAAGATAAAGCTATCGGAAGGATCCTCAGATAGTTGCAATGATGATCAATGCAGATCAACGAGGGCCGTTGATCTAGCATGCAGAGCAATGAACCATGGTAACATGCACTGACACCAACTAGCAAATGCAAGGATAATTTTAAGCAACGGAGGTAGTTTCCGATATGTGATTAGCGACAAGTCACTAATCACATATTGCGGGGTAAACATCTCAGTCAAGAGAAGCTCTGAGCTCCCAGGCCCAAAATAATTATAAAACGCGGGAAATATTGTTTCAATTTTGATGGAGCAGGATTCCAACAAACTGGAAGGATATTAGACAAGCTTTGAGTGGTAAGTGGTTTTGACTGAGCTCCGCCCAATGCCATACAACGATTGCTATGCATCCCAGAGAGGAGAGAGAGAACCGCTCACATCAGATGGGTAAACATCTTGCTACTTAGCCGCCCAATATGAACGATGATCGTAGGATCTGGGGCCCCCAGATGAACAACGGAGACACGTTCCAATGGATGACTGGATTTGACAAGATTATAAAGCAAGATCACATAGGATTTGAAGTCTGATATGGATGATACGTTGGCAGAAGGTCATGTTTCACAGGCATTCTTGGAGTTAATGGAAAAGAAGGTCATTTCAAATATGTCCAAGAGAATTGAAACTTATCCATTATGAAATAGGTGTCCACCTCCCTGTGAAGTGTTATACAATGAATAATTACGCAGGACAGAGAGATTCAAGTAGACAGAGGCAAGGAAACTGGAAATCTGGGAAGTAGAAACGAATAGTAAAGAAGCAAATTGGCTTTAAAGCCATAAACTAGTAGAGAAAGAATCAAGTTAAGAGTAGTAGGCAGTAAGTGAAAGTAGAGGGAAGAAGCTGAGCTGACCTACATAAGCAAAGGCAACATCAAGCCAGGATTAGGACAGAGACAGAGAGAGTCGGAGAGTCTGTGTACTCCAGAGAAGGCTTGAGAGGTTCAAGCACACTCCTTTGTATTTCCTTTCATGTATGAGTCTCAGATTGGGCTCATACCACTATGAGCAATACAAGTCAAGAGTCAGTAAGGAGAGTTTGTGTACCCTAGAGACTTGGGGAATCCAAGTAGAGACTTACTGATTTGTACCTATTATGTGAGACTCAAATTGAGGTCACTGTTGTAAAATCTCTACCTTGAAAACATAATAGAGAGGCCATCACTGGAAGTTGGACCAGGAGATATAGCCCAAGAGTATTGGGTGAACTCCTTATTAAACTTGTTGTCTTCATATGTGTTGCCTATTATGTTTTCCTTAACTACTTCATTGCCTATGTATTTCACAATCTTATTGATCCATTGCATAAAATAACATAGGCACATGAGTTTGTAATACCTTATTAATTGTCTTAGAGAAATTACAGATCAATAGTACTACTAGAAGGGTCACTGATGATGGCCAATGAGGCTGACAGGCCTATGGTGAGTGCAATAAATGTCATAGGGAATAATCTGGCTGCGCTCATGTGAGAGACACTATATGTTCTGCAGAACGGGTTTACTGCAGAACTTCGAGCTAGGGAGAACTACGTGTTGCAAGTACTCAGTGAGAAAAATATAAACATGGAATACATGTTCTTGCAAAGCGACGATGTGGTGTCACAAAACCAACAGATGGAATAAGCACTGGAAGAAGCTTGTTTGATGGTCCCTGAATTGGCCATCCTAGCAGATGGACCAGCAGAGGCACGCATCTACCAACTTGCAATAGGGGTGTGCGATGTGCAAGAGGAAATTATGAAGGTTCATCTCAAGCTAAACCTCCAGATTGTAGAGCTGTGGCTGAAGGCGCAGTTGTCCAACCCTGCGGAAGTTAAGGAACAACGTGTTAGCGCTATCGCAGTGGGATTGGATGAGACTGACGGCACAGTGCAAGACTGTACCAACATGTTGGAAGAATCACTTAAGGTCCTCACAAACTTGTAGGAGGACCCCAACATCCAGTGCCTCAAGACAGAGGCATGAGAACTCTAACAATAGTATGACAGTGTCTGAGGAACTACACAAATGATGGTCCTCACTTAGAGGCTCGCATAGCTGCAACAGGCCAAGGCACTGAAGGAATAGGTGGACGCGATGCGACATAAGGAAGAAGTCTTGAAGGCGCATGTTCAACCTTGGATCTACGAGGACTTCACCATCACAACGTAAATCAAAGTCAAGATCGCACACATGCAGGGGATTTAAATACTAATGCAGTGAAGCACTACCAACACAGAGGTTTCAAAATAGCATGTAACAGATCCAGGAGGCAACAACTCAGTGCACCGCCAACCTTGGAGCAGTTGGGACACAGTTGGAGGGACTCAGTGCCAAGATCTTCGCGCCAATAGAGTGACTCGACGGTGAGACACAATGTTTGTGTTGGGGGCTTGTTGGGCATGCAATCACCCCAAGGCATGTTTTGGGGCCTAAGGCCCAAGTTTTGACCAAGTCTTTTGTAAAATCTCCACAAATTGTTGGTGCAAAAGTGTAATAGAGTCATAGGGTTGTCCACCCTAGTTTCTGTAATGTAATGTCGGCTGGATAGACCTACCCATGGTCCATGGACCATGGTATTGTATAAATAGAGCGAGGCTCTAAGTTTTAAAAGACATGAAGAGAAAATTGATTCTGAGGGTGTAGAATGTGTCTTTGGGTCGTAGAGTAGGATAAGGCTCTGCAACTGAGTGCACAAAGGCCTTGTAGTTCACAACTGAGTGTGCAGACCCCTGCAGCTGAGTGTGTAGGGTAGGTCGAGTCTATAACAGTTGGAAGAATCAATAGATAGAAAGTTTACCTTATTTCTTTGCATCTTTTTCTATTTCAATATATGCTTGGATATAATTCATAGATATACTATTTATATGTTGCGTGAGCTTATTTGAATATTTCGTATAGCTAATTATAACCTAAGGCATACAAATCTGTGAAGGTAATTAATTCATATAAGAGAATAAGTAAGGTCACAGAAGATAGCCTGGAGCAGCATGGAAACTCCACAGTCATTGGTTAGGGATGTGAAAAGACAATATCTCAGGGCATAATGACTAAAAGGCACACGAACTAACCTGTTCACAAGATCATCCATTGAGACCAGTCGAACCTGTCAAACATCTAAAGGGTGCAGAAACCTGGTTCTAGTACCCTCCCATACTACTTCGGGTGACACCTCTATCTGCGCTCCGCAAACTATTCTTGAAAGGGCCAGTAGTACCAGGATTTTCTTGGCTAGCTAACTCTGAACCTAGGTCAAGCCCCAACAAGCCAACACTCTCAAAAAGAGGAATTTAATTCACATATTATCTTGATTATCTAAATTTTCTAATGTGTAATTTGACCATATTTGCAAAATTAAAAACATTTGCTCCTAGTTGAGGTCTCCAACTGCCTAAGTTGACCTCAACACATGGCTCCCACAGGCTTCTACAAATTCTGTCAACAATTGGAAAACATCCCATGCATCAAACCAACCAAACACCATCAATAAATACCTTGTTCATGGACATCTTAACTACTATAGATTTGGTTCTGGTTAGGGCTTCATTTCATGTTGCAACAAACCATCTTTTTTCCACCAAAATATCCTTTGATTATTGTGACCTAGCTTCCTGAGCTTCGTCCTTTTTACGCTTCTCCTTGAGACACTTGTTTAGGCCTTTATTTCCCTCATAGATCCCTATTTTATGGATAGTAAGGATTGTAGCCTACTTCAATTTCCCTTGGCCTTATAAACAGAGGAAACACCGTCACTAAGTCCACCCTTAAGAACCCTAAACACTCTCTCTGCAATGCAGTTGTCTCCAATACTTAACTTAGAACTGCAATCTTATTTAAACACCAATAAAAAATCCTAGAACTTACCTCCAGACTTGAAGTTTCCTCTCTGTGGTCTCTCAACCCTATTGAGGATACAAATACTCTCCAAAATAGTTCTTCTAATCCCACATTCTATCCTCTCTATAACTCAGCCTAATTTCATAGATGTATTGTGGTATTTTATGCCCTTGTATGATAAAAATTGAATCAATTCACATCCTATTTATACACATAAATAGGGCTCCATGAATTCATTTGAAGGGACATGTGTCCTGGACCAAGCCAACATGACTTGACTATCCATTATGAATTGTCAACTTCAAAAATTCATAACTTCATTTCTAGAGCTATGATTTGAGTGATCTTTGGACCATTGCAATTGACATGCCAATATCTATTAAATATAATTTTATCATGCTCAAATACTTCATGGTTTTGGCCCAAATCCTTATGGGTCCAAAAGCCCAACCTTGGGTTCCAAGCCCACAAGTGACCCTTATGGTATTTTTCCCTCCAAATCCTAAACCCTAGGGCTTGGAGTACCTCCCAAGCTACACAAATTAACATTTCTTAGGTTTCTTGAAAAAATAAATTTATTTGTATGCATTATTTAGTTTCATGGAAAAGAAGACATATATTTGCATGGTTTTTTTGCATTAGTTTCCTAGAAAATAAAACATGTTTTTGCATGCTCTATTGTGTTAGATTTCCTGGAAAAATAAACATGTATTTTCATTCTCCATTGTGTTAAGATTTATTTTGGAAAAACATATGCATTTTCAACTATAGGAACAATATCCTTTGTGTCAACTTCCCTTTACGTATTTTCAGGCACCAAAAGTAATAGCTGAGGGGCTAGTTTCTTCTAATAAAAGTTGTGTAATTGCATGCACAAAAATCATAATTAATGTCTTAGCTTCCTTTAAAAGAATATGGATATTTGTATCAGTTTTCCTTTGGAAAAGAATGTGTGCTTGTGCGAGGGGAATAATAGTAAATTTGATATTTATCTTCGAAATATTCACCCTCTTCTTATTTGAAAAAATGGTAATAACTATGGAGGCTTTGTAATTGATTTTTGTGCGCAGAAATAGAATGTACTTGTTTCCTTTCTTGTGATACATGTAAAATAGGGACAGGTGAGCATGCCTTGGATATCTTTATGTATTTTTTCTTACACATGCGAGTTATGGATAGACAGACATGTGTCGTAACCATACATATGTGAAAATAAATAGACATGTTTTGGTATTTATATACCTTTAATAAATGCACATGTAGTGTTGTTAAAAAAGTGAGGCATGTCTCAATACTTTGTTATAGTTTATTTATGCAAATGAAAAGATTTTTGAAACATGACTGTTAAATATTATTTATCGATTAATATTTTATCTAATCATGATATCAAATTTTGTTGATGGTAGCAATGATAGAGAATGATGCCAACTTATGCAAAAGATAGATTAGGTTGAACATTATTGTAGGAAAAGAAATAATGGTTCATGTAGATTGAAGGAATGTCAACTACATGATAATCCATTGATGGGAAGAACTAGGCCACAAAGACATAATGTTCAAGGATTTGTGTGTAAATGATATGATGATGAATGTAATAGCTTCTAGGGACTAGTTATGTTGTATTTAAAATAATATTTCTTTGTAATATTTTACGACAATGGTCAAGGGATGGACTGCCTTATAACGAATGAGTGAAGGGTGAACACCCTCACTAGAATTTAATAAAAATTAAACTTTTGTTTGTTTTTCCCACAGGGTTTCTAAGGTGTTTCAATGTCCAATGATATGTTTTCATATTGTTCCATTCTAATGATGTTGCTTCCTTGAATGATGCAACATTTACATTATCAAGTATGTGATTAACTAGACTAATCAAATGAATGATGAAAATTGTGTAAGGTTACAACAAAAAAACATATGTTAACATACTATAATAATGGTTGTTATATTATGTAACTTACTATTATATTTCTAAAGATACTTTAGACAATGATGAAGATTTTATATGTCTAGTTAAGGAATATGAAAAATCTGAAATTATATTATTACTTGGTGGTGAATTTTGTAATTTACACAAGATTTTTGTGAGATGTTACAAATTATTACAAAATAAAGTAGATGGTTATTAATTTGATAAAAAAAAAATCCAAAAAGAAAATGATGCACATATTCTAGTGGGAAATTTTCACTAATACTTATAAAAATTACCTACTCTCCCATTGTTACATTATTACAAAGAAAAGTGTATTGTTATCTACTTTAAGAAAAAATGATAAAAAAAGTCGTGATTCCTATAGTACACTTTGGTACACATTTTTTTACTACTTTTACTTACAATAATTACATGACCACCCAATAATAGTTACTTTTAATCTACTAACCCTCCTCTTAATAATTAGTCTTTTACCTACATATCATAAATAAATACATTAATCAATTATTATGTCAAAAAACATGTTTATTTTAAAATAAGGTTTTCAAAATTTTAAATAATTATTAGT
>APFE031284850.1:0-16872 GCA_000404065.3 Pinus taeda
CACTTGCTCCTCGCTCCTTAGCTCTGGCTCCTTGCTCCTCAGCTCTTGCTAACTCAACCTCAATCTCATTCAAATGAATTTGTTTTGGCCCATTGGGCTTATAAAACAAAAAAAATAAGTTAAATTTTTTTTATTTTCGGGTCCGCGGAATTTTTTTCCGCCGAATCGCTCCCGAAATTTTAAAATTCGCTCCCGGAGCGTTTTTTAACGCCCGGGAGCGATCAGGGAGCGATCGCTCCCTTATCGCTCCCGGGCATTAAAAAGCGCTCCGGGAGCGCAGGAGCGATCGCTCCCTGAAACGCTCCCTCACAGACCAGGGAGCGCAAATTTTTTTACGGGAGCGCGCTCCCGAAAATCGCTCCCGTCCGGGAGCGATTTGGGGAGCGCGCTCCCGAGCCGCTCCCGCCAGGAGCGCGCTCCGGGAGCGGGTTCGAAGGGGGGGGGCCGCTCCCCCGCATCACAACATCTGATGCTACCCCAAATCAACACTCCCTCTTAGCGAGGAATGTGCTCTAACAATACACTGTTACTGCATACTGCTTTGACTTTGAAGCATCGTCCTCTGCGTTGCTGATGTCCGACATGCTATCCACCAACTACTGCGCTGCTGCTGCTACTGTATTGCTGCCTTTGACACTACCACTCCCAATGCTACATCTGTAATGCAACTCCCTCTCAAATGCTGCGTATGCTATGATGCTAGCACTACCACTAATAACACTGCATCTGTACTGCAATTCAGTTGCTGAGAGAAGCAACTGAAAACACCCAAAACTAGACAAGTATCCAGTGGATACACCTCGGTGTTGAAATCTTGACTGCTACTAGTCCCACACTCTCTTCTGAAGCCACTATGCTGCTGAAGCTCTGCATTGTGCCTCCTTGTACTGCTGCTTCTTTGCTTTGCGCCACTCACATTCTGGCGCTACTAACCACCGCATCTGTCGAATCAACACTCCATGGCACCAACTGGAACTCCACCATCCCGCTACTACCGATCATGGGCTCCCATAGTAAGGTGATGATCTAAGAGGTGGGCTCGTCAAGGATCTTGCCCATCTATAACTTTGTCAAACTATAGTTCTATATTAGCCCACCTCCCTCGGGGAGGTATCTTGGTTGTCATGGCGAACTCATCCTCCTGTTCGATCTTTGCGGTTGCAACCTTAGCATCATGCTTCTCATCCTTGTCCTTTTTCTTCAAAGGACACTGGGATGCATAGTGGCCCATCTCTCCACATCTGAAACATTTCACCTTGGAGACTTCCTTCTTTCGTCTTTGTTGCCCCTGCTATCCCTTCGATGCAAGGGCTATGTTATCCTCCTCCTTTACTTTGGGCTTCGACCCACTGCTGCTCCCATCAAGTTTGACCTTGAGAAGGTCTCTCCTCGACTCTTCTTGTTTCAGAGTTGCCCACATCTCGTCTTAATTTGGCAATGCTGCCCTGCCCAGGATACTCCGGACAAAGATTTGCCACTCATCCGAGATGAAATTTAGAGCCACTCTCACTAACTCTGAATCCTGTGGTGTATGTCTTGCAGCCGACAACTCATCACGAGTCTCCTTCAGTTTCCTGAGGAATGAATCCACATGTTCTCCCTTATGCATCTGAGCAGATCTTAGCTTCTGCTCTAAGTACATCTTCTGCTGCTTGGAAGATCCCTTATACAATGTGGTCAAGGCATCCCACATCTCCTTAGTGGTTCCTTTGCTAGCAACGTGGCACGCCATGTGATCCTTGACTCCATCTAGGATCATCCTCTTCGCCTTATCGATCTTAACTCTGTACTTCTTCAGCAGATTTGCATCCGCCGAGACAACTACCACATTATCGACATACATCTTGAGGGCACGCTCATCTAGAAGGAAATTCATTCTAGCCTTCTCGATGGCATAGTTGGAAGCCTCGTCCAACCTGTCATGATCCCTCAATCCTCTGGTTGCCATATCCTCCAAAAAATGTCGAATAACTCTCTCTTTCTCCCTACTGCATAGCTCCTACGCTGACTTACACACTCCCTGATGGAGCTGGTAAGCTGCTGCTCAGCAAATGAGAAATACTGATTTCCTCGACAAGAAATCACTGAGGAAGTATTCCCTCGACTTTTCTACCCAACACTCAGCTTGCAAAAACTGTGTCCCTCTAGCTCTATGTGGCTCTGCGTAGCTCCCTCTACCTTGGCAAGTTTTCGATCGGGCAATCTTATCTCTCTATCGGCTCACTCAGAGAGAGACACCCATGAAAATATAGCCCTCCTGGCTAGAACTTCGCTATCCCTTAGGGGATTCGAACTGCTGCCTGCTGCAGCAAGTTGGCCCTTGCTTCAGTGCTAGATGTGCTCTTCCTGCTTCACATAAACAACTCTCATACCATGCGAAAATTCCTAGATCTAACAATCTCAGGAATCCTACTGCAAACAACTGAATCTACTTCTCTTAGATTGTAAATTATGTTACAAACTTATTTAAGATTTCTTCATGAAATATCGAACCAAATAACTGAAGTAGCCTACACCAAATTAAATATGATTCTGAAACATAGAAACTAAGCAAGGAAAATAGAAACACACAGGACAAAGTTATTTTTGTACAAAAGTCCCCGGAAAAACCAGTGCAACAACTCTGAGGGTTTATTATTATTAAGCAATAGCAAAATCTGAATACATCACTGAATACCTCACAAGGTTATTCAGTTACAAAGAGAAATATTGGCAGAAGCTTTGTGAGTTTACCTCACACAATCACTAAGAAATCCTGGCTGATCCAGCCCCAAGCTAACTGCCCCCCGGCTTTTTTGGCTGCCTTTGCACTGTGTCCGCGTTAGCTCAGCGTCAAGCTCTCTGGGTGTTGCGTCACTTCTTTGGCTGGTCGATATGTTGCCCAAGAAATTCGCTTTTTGCCTCCTAGTCTAACACCCTGACTCTCGGCTTCTAAAAATCAAATTCCTCAGCAGAATTCAGACTCTTCTCTCTCCCTCTGCGCTGGTTCGGCGTGGCCCTTTTGGCCTCGCATCAGCTTCTGCGTCAAGGCTTCTGGTTCACTCATTGCCTCTCTCTGCTGATGTATCTTCGGCTGAGAATCTCTCTCTCTGGAAGTTGTTATCCCTGCCCCTCAAATGCAACAGATCTCCTCAATCGAATTTTCCTCCTGAGAACTTCTCACTTCATAAAATTGATTTCCTCTATCTCTTTGTGTGTTTTCCAAATGACCCTCAAGCCCCTTCTTATATCTTCCTATTGGACAACCAACAACCTAGATTAAAACATAATCAAAAGCTCATATTGTTTTGGCTTGATCTGTGGCTTTTTCTAGAAGTTTCACCCTTGATTAGATTAATACACATTAATATTTTAATTTTCCTAAGTTTAGACTTAGGAACTCCATTAAAAATATTAATCATTTTAATAAAATCACTTCTGGGTGGAATTTCCCAAAACACTTTTTGGGTTCTTTGGAATACCTGTGCCCAAGCCTCCTTGCAAAATTTGAGGCTTAGAGCACATCCGATGCTACCCCAAGTCAACACGAGGTATACTCCTCAACCATTGCATCATGCCACACTTGCTGCTGTGTAGCCTCCTGATAGTTAGTAGGCCCGTTATCCACGAATTGACTCACTAATGCTATGTAGCCAGTGTACCTGTTTGGTTGTCTTTTCTCTCTCCTACTCGTCTTAGGAGTCCCCACAAACTCTTGAGCATCCTTGAGTGTCTATTGAACCTCTCGGTTCCTCTTGCCAACTTTGGAATGTGGAATTTGGACTTCGACATCCTCCTAATACATCTTCGGAATCTGCTGCTCCATGCTTTGCGAACTCTTAGGAACACTTGTACCTGAGCCTGTGCTCCTATTGGAAACTGTACTCGTACTGTCATGTCCCTGAGCCTGCTACTCTGTCCTTGGAGATTTTGTTGGCTTCTCACTCTGATCAATTGCTACTGACAAATCTTTGGACCTCCTATATGCCTTTGCCTCCATAAAGTTGACATCTATCCTGACAATAATCCTCCTGGCCCCTGGTAAGAATATCTGATATGCCTTAGAAGTCTCACTGTACCTAACAAAGTACCCCTTCTTTGTAGTCTAATATAACTTCGAACGTGTTTCTCTTGGAATGTGAAAATATGTTAAGCTGCTAAATATTTTGAAGTGGTTGACATCTGGCTTATTCCTAGTGAATCCTTCCTTCGGTGTCATCTTTCTCAATGCTAAGCCTTGTGTGGGACCTTGTTATGAATATATACACCTGTACTGCATACCTCTGCCCATAAGTATTGTGGCATATCTCGGTCATACATCACAACCCTTGTTACCTCTGATATTAAATGATTCTCTCTTAACAACCCAATTCTACTGTGGGTTGCAAGGAACTGTCCACTCCCTCTTGATGCCCTCCCTGGTACAAAACTCCTAGAATGCCTTCCTTGTGTACTCGCCTCCATTATCTTACTGAAGAATCTTCACATTCCTACTTGTCAAATTCTCCGTAAGAGCTTTGAACTCTTGGAAGCGATTGAAGGCCTCATCCTGGTCTTCAAGAAGTATATCTAGGTCTTTTTGGAGAAATCATCAATAACGGTAACAAAGTATTTGTACCCTCTGAGATAATGCATAGACATCGAACCACATATATTAGAATGAACTTAGTTAGGAAAACCTTTGGATCTGATGTCATCCCTTGGAAAAATTGCCTTAGCAAATTTCCCCAACACACATCCCTTGCACACATAATTCTGGTGAGGTAGCTAACAACATTTTCTCCTTTGCTCATCCAGGTATTTCTTAGCTTATTTCTGAGAATCAGCTTCCTGTTCATGGTAGCATTCTGGAACAAATTTAGGATGCCATCCCACATTGTCTTGGCTATATCCAACTCTGTGATATGTGGAAAAATATTATCCTTAACCCCATCTAGGATTATCCGCCTTGCCTTGAGATCTTCTTTCTTGTATGTAAGAAGCTATGCTTCATCTATCGACACAACAACAACACTGGTCGTATATACCTTGAGACCATTCTTTTCCATCAACAATAAAATCTTGGATTTCTAGACACCAAAGTTAGATGCACCATCCAATCTATCTCGATCTCTTAATCTAGCCTAAACCATTTTTTATAATCCTCGGAAAATAAACAAACCCCAAATAAATCTGAAGAAATTGAACTGGGTTTAATAAACCCTTGGTCTTATCTTCATGTACTTTGCGCTGAGCTTCTTCTGCCCTCATATCTTCTTTGATACCATGTGAAAATTCTATTGTAGTTAAGCGGGTTATTATTCTCTTATCTTTTACATATTATTTGTCACAGTAATTTATTTACTGCAAATACTGAATAAAACACATTTGCAAATTTCACCAAATAATAAACCACATGAACTGAGAAAACATAACACACATAAAATGGACACCAATATTTTGGACCAATTGTCCCTGGAAAAAAACCCAAGATGGGGAAAATCGGTTTTGTAGACGAGAGTTTATTTTTATTAATTCTTCAACAAATTGAGAATGTACATAAACTGCTTGCCTTCCATTCGGAAAACTCTAGCATTTTTTCTCTTCACTATAGCTGATCAAATTTAACCTTTGCAAATCAATTCGACCTCTCCTGAGCAATTTGCTCAGCCTCTGTGAACTCTCATTGCTCACTGAAAATGTGCACTGGCCTTTCTAGCAAATGCCTCTGAAAATCGATCCTGCAAGTTTATCTACATCCAACAATTCACTCATCCTTTTTTTCCCATAAGGAAAAATTGTAATTTCATTAAAAAATGAAATTACATTCTGTGGATGCTGGTGCATATGCAGTGCATGATCATGTCATGTATAAACAATATTGTTGCTTTTGATCCATGCAGGGGGCAACAATAATAAACACAAAACTGTAGTCCATGAATGGCCGATGATAATATTGGTAGAAAGCTTCCCCATGGTGCTCTCTAATCAATCAAATGCCCGGCTCCCCGAGCGCAACCTCTTTGGATAGGCTGTGGGCAGCTCCGTTCTGCTCCCTGTAAATATGTGAGCATGTAAAAGTGTCAAAAGATGAAATCAATCTCAAAGTTTCTTCCAAGATGTGATTTAATGCAAAAGTAGAACATCTAGATTTCTTGTTCAGCCAGTCACAAATAATTTTTGAGTCCCCAAATAATTGTAGATCACTGCAGTTTTTCTCCAAAGCGAAATGAATGAGATGTTTTGTGGCAAGGAGCTCAACTGAATTGTTAGTGCATCTTCGGAAACCTATGAGCATGCTATAAGAATGATGATGGTTTATATGAAGTATGCCCCCCCCCACAGCCGTGCTCTTGTGCTGCACTATCGAAGTAAGCCCAAGGTTTGTTGTAGTCTATTTGAATAAGAGTGGGAATGTGGGTATTATGTGGGGGAGGATCATCCAGAATGAGGGAGAAATCGGCCTTGACTTTGGCCGCCAGTACAACCCAGTTCGACGCTGTGTCTTGAAAAATTATACGGTTTCTGGCAATCCAAATAGTCCAGCAAATTAGAAGGGGGAGGTTCCAAAGCTTTTGCGATGATGAAGTGTTGAACCAAGACTGCCAGGCCGCAAGAATAGAATTGCTAGCCCAATTTGCAGAAGGGGTGATGGGAGGGAGGATAAGATTCCACAGATTACAAATAGCCGTACATTCCAGAAATAGGTGGGAAGTGGATTCATTTTCCTTCTTGCAAAAGTTGCACCAATGGGGACCATAATATGCTCGTTTGAGGAGGTTTTCACCAGTTGGGATTTTGTTTCGTAGGATGGTCCACATTAAAAGTCTAGTTCTGGGAGGAGCCTTAAGCTTCCAGAGATGTCTCCACCAGTCAACAAGCATTAGAGGCTTCCTTGGTGCCGACAAAGTCAGATATCCTTCTTTTGGCGAGTACCTTCCATTTTTTGGAAGAGCCCATATAATCTCATCGTCACCTTCAAGGATACGGATGTGGGCATCTGTGAGGGTCTGAGTGTAGTCCTCCCAGTACTGTGTCCAAATAGGAGGAATGTTTAAATGATGAGCAGTTTTCCAGGCCTGTTGGAGGAAAGAGGTGTTCTCCGAGTCTGCAATTTGTGCAATATAAGAAATGTTATGTTGCTGAAGATGCTGAATGAGATCCATAGGTAGGCGGTGCATGTCCCCACATCTCACCCATGGATCAAGGTCGATGCGAACAGTGCGCCTAGATCGAATTCTCCAAGTGAGGACCTCTCTGATAGGGTTCAAAGCTTTTAGGACGACCTTCCAGATAATAGAGATGCCCGTGGTACTTCGGTGAGTTCTTCTAATCCAGTCCATGATGTGAATCAGAGCAATATATTTGGCATATGTAACTCTTGTCCAAAGGTTGTCTGCTGATACTAATTTCCAACCAAGTTTTGCAACAAGTGCTAATGAGAAATCTTCTAACTTTTTTAGGCCCCAACCCCCCCATTTTTTTAGTAGGTTCAGAGCATCCCACCTGACCCATGCAAAAATCCTACCCTGTTTATTCCCTTGCCAAAGAAATCTGTAGCAGAGGGATTGTATTCTAGTGAGAATGCCTCTAGGTATCCAAGCCAGGGACATCTAATATACAGGGGTGGCCTCTAGGACACTTTTAATTAGAGTGAGCTGTCTTGCACGCGAGACTCGAGAGGTGTTTGAGGTACCAGGTATTAATTCTTTTCTCCATCTTGGAGATGAGCCAAGTCCAGTCAACGATTTTGTAGCCAAGTGGCTTCATCTTGTAACCCAGATATTTTAAGCCATCAGATAATTGTAGTTGAGTGAAATGGAAACGTTGCAGAGCAAAATAGATCTCATGCGGAGTACATTCAACTGCTGTTAATGTGGGCTTGCTGTCATTTATGATCATAATTGTTGCCGCGTGGAAGAGGGAGAAATTTGCTTTGATGATACTAATGTCCCCGATACTGCCATTGATGAAAACCAGGATATCATCTACAAAGAGAAGATGAGTCAGGATGCAACCTTTTGTTATCTTTATACCCTTTAATCTGCCCCTTCGGTGCTCTTCTTTGATGAGATTACTGAGTCCTTCCATAACAAGCAGGAAGAGCAAAGGCGAGAGAGGACATCCCTATCTCAGTCCCCTTTCAGAAGTAAAGAATGGAGAGGCACTTCCGTTCACCAAAATACTGAAAGGGATGTTAGTAATGCAACTCATGATCCATTTGATGAATAGGTAAGGAAAACCTAAATGTGTTAACAACATTCTAATATAAAGCCAATTTACCCTGTCGAAAGCTTTTGATAAATCGACCTTCATAATCATACCTTTGCCACGCCTTGAGTGTAGAGTATGAATTATTTCCTGAGTAGTACCTACAACTTCATGGATATGTCTGTTCTGTAGGAAGGCGAATTGTTCCGGAGAGATATTATTAGACAGAATAGGTTTCATCGTGTTTGCAATGATCTTAGCTATGATCTTATATATATAGTTGCAGAGAGATATGGGACGAAAGTCCTCGACTGAGTCCAGGTTGTCTTTCTTCGAAATGAGTGCAATGAAAGTAGAGGTGATTGAGGTTTCAAGATGTCCTCTGATTCTCGAGTCCTTAACAATTCTGAGCAGGTCTTCCCCAATGATGTCGAAGAAAGACAAGTAGAATTCAATCGACTAGCCATCGGGACTCAGATTTTTATCCTTTTTGAACCACTTTACGGTGTATTCCAATTCCTCCAGAGAAACTGCCTTTATTAATTCACCTCCCTCCTCAAGATCCATCAATCTGGGGAAGAGTTGTGCAACCCTGATTATTTCAGCCAAGTTGATATCCCTGGGGGCATTGTATGTGCTTTTGAAATGAGAGGAGGCAAGTTCAGCAAGTTGTGGGAATGTATTAACAATCTGCCCCTGCTCATTCTGTAGCTACCAAATGGTATTGATCACCTTTCTTCCATTGGCGAATTTGTGATAGAATTTTGTGTTTTCGTCCCCTTCAAGCATCTAGATGGCTCTGCTTCTTAGGTGCCAGGTTTCTTCCTTATCCTTGAGAATTTTTGCCCTTTCATGATAATGAGAAACCATCCTTTCCTTATGTTTGTCTGAGGTGTATATTCCTCCAAGATCATTTTCAAATGCAACAATTTCAGATTCAATCCTACAGAGAGTTTGTTCCTCCTGTACTCTTTTGTTATGTGTCCAAAGTTTGGACATTCTCTTAAGGATTGTAAGATTGTGTATAAATCCTTTAGTACTGTCTTTCTCCTCCCAGGGGGGTTAGCCTTCCAGAAATTAGTGACCATTCTTTTATAGGAGTCATCCTTGAGCCAGACAGAACAGAACTTGAAGGGTCCTTTAGGTTTTGTTTGCCCTCCATCAATTTCCAAGTAAATGGGTAGGTGATCAGAGATCCCACCTGTACCTACCCAGTGTTTGATATGTAAACCCAAATCCATAACCTTTTCTTTGACAAGGAAGCAGTCAAGTCTGCGGGCCAAACTGTCTTCCCCAGTCTTGTTGTTCCTCCATGTCTCTTGGGGCTTTGCAGAGGGGATGTCAACTAGATGGTAAGCATCCAGTTAAGATAGAAAGTAATCCAAAAGGGAGTCTTGTTGTGTCTTGTGTCCCTAGGATTCAGAATGTCTGATGGAAAAATTAAGGTCCCCACCAAGGATCAGGTGGTCAGTCAAAAATAAATCAGAACTCAAGAGGTTCTGCCAAAAAGCTGGTCTGTTCTGGCAAGGCCCATAAACATTATATATACGAAAATTCATCCCCAGATCAACAAATCTGATATCTGCTCCAAGATGGCCCAGACCACCCTAGCAATTGAGCATCTTTATGGTATGGGAGTTATAGCCCAAAGCTAATCCTCCCGACCTCCCATGTGCATCAAGTCCAATAAAAATCTAGCCAGGAAGCATGTTTTGGAGGGACTGTGAGATGTCTAATACCGGTCCCAGTGTTTCTCGTAGGAAAATAATATCAAGCGGAACATTTTTTAGCAAACGACAAAGAGCTAGTTTTTTGTCCGGCCTAGCTAGCCCTCTACAATTGTAAGAGAAGATCTTCATGGGGGGGGGGCAGGCTGGGATTCTCTGGCTCTAAGCGTCCCTGGGATGGTAGATTGAACCCCCAAAGCAATCTCATCTTCAGCAGTGCCTTGGGCTTTAGATAGATTGGAAGATCGGCCCTTGTGGAGTTTAGGGGGAGGGGGAGGGTGGAGTATATCAAGCCCAACATGGTCCTGGGCTTGTCTCTTCAATTTCGAGCGAGTCAAGTACCTCCTAGGTGGGGCGACCTGGAAGGTAGGAGTAGTTGTAGGGAGGTGAGAGGGAGTAGTCGAGGAGGGGGCAGGTGAGAAGATGGGGTTGGATGTAATCAGGCAGGTGAGCGGAGCGATGAAAGAGGGGTCAGAATCCAAACCCAATCCCAGATGTTCAGGAGATGGGTTCATGACATGTAGATCAACAAAAGAGCTTGATAAAATGCTATCAATATGAGATGAGCAACGAGAGGAAACCGGGATGGAGGGAGGAATCATATCCGACGAGGGCAAGCCCTCGGATGGCGACTGAGGTCGAGTAGGAGGAGGCAGCTGAGAACGATTGGGAGGCCGCCCTCGATTCTTCGGCTGTGGGGGTGCCACATTCTCTTTTGCTGGGTTCTTCTGCTGACCGACTGGGATCTCAGAAGCAACTGGGTTCTGTGGAGCCGTAGAAGCCTGTCTCCTAGGCTGAGTGTCCTGAGGAGTATGCAGGTGGGTCGCATTTTCTGATGCTGAGGCCTGATTTTTCTTTTTGCTCAGCAAGGGGCAGTCTTTATAGAGATGCCCTACCTTATGGCACCTTCAGCAACGAAATGGTATGCCCTCATAATCCAGTAGCTGTCTTCTGGTATTGTTCCTCCATCGGATGTCTATGTACTCGAGCAAGCCCTCTGAAAGATCTAGATGTACCAATATCCTGGCATATGCCAATTTCCTCGAAGTTTGGTATGAATCGTCAAAAGTGAGGTAAACACCGAGGGCATTACCAATACGCTTGAAGACATCTTCTGTCCAAAAATGTAAGGGTAGTCCGAGCAGTCAGACCCATATAGGGCCTGCATCGACCCTCTCTCGCTCCGGGTCAAATAGGGGAGTCCATCTTCTGAGAAGAACAGGGGCTTGGTCAAGGTGCCAGATCATGGAAAGCACCCAGTTGGTATGTTCCAGATATTTGAAATGCAATGCAAACCATCCTTTGACTAGTGTTTGTACCTTCGGGGTATCCTTCAGGTTTTCGCCCCAAACCTCCGAGACCCATTGTTGTAATTTCTCTACACTGTAGTGTCTACTGCGTACCTGACCGACTAGCACCTTTTCGGCAATGTCCATAACGTCTAGTAATTTAATTTCCTCTGCAAAATCGAGGGGCACCGCACTGGCCCGAAGCTTTAGACCCCTTTTCTTTCTTGAAACCCCAGAAACCCTTGCAACCAAAGTTTCCTAAGTCGAGGAGGGTTGAGAAGGTCCCGAAGAAGGAGAAACCCTGGGGTTTGCAGTCATTGCCTGCGGGATAGTAGCGAAAATGCCAGAAATCGGTCCAATGCCCATATAATGTCCCCTAGAGGGGTCGAAGAGAACAGAGGAGCAGATGGTACCGGACCTAGGACCGTAGAACCCAGGGGAATTTTTGAAGGAGGGGGGCTAGTCACCGTCGAAGGTGGGTTAAGGGTAGTATCACCTCCAAGAGAAGGGCAGATAGGTTTAGGCGGAGGGTCGATAAGGGCCAGGGAGCGCGACGAGAGGGGTTGAGAGATGAACTCAGGGGGAGAGGGCGCGTCTTCAAGGAGAGAAACCGGTGGGATGCGAGGGCGAGAAAACGGTGGGAGAGCTTCTATTTCATCGGTAAGGTCAGACATGAAGGGGAATAAACCGACAGCGGTGGTCCTGGTAGGTGTCCATATGGGCACATCCTCCGAAGGATCCGCAAAGTCACCCAGCTCATCCATAACTGTCGAGATTTGTTATGATAGCTGCCAGAAGAGGACAGAAGCACTAACAGTAAATGGTGAAGGTTAGTAAACAGGTAGGGAGGAAAACCTGTGAGGAAAGGAGTATACCACAACAACAGGGGTTGGTCAAACAGTTACTCGGATCAAAAAATGCAGGGGAGAACAGAGGTTAAGTCACAGGTTTACGGGGGCAGGTGCAGGTGGGCAACAAAGGATGCGGGCTGCAAGCGGTCGTGGCATCGAAACCCTAGACCCATCGTCATGGCTCAACTTTCGTCTGTTTAGTCCATTGTTGCTTCATTCAAACCTTTTGCTCCCTATGTCATTCACTCATCCTATTCGCATTGCCTCCAGTAAATTGCTCTGGTAATTGGCAACACAAATTGATGCTTCGACAAATTGTACTAGTAAAATGGTAACTTGCACTGGTAAATTTGCCCTTCCTTTGCAAAATAATTCGGCATCCTTCTGTATCTCAAAAAACTGGAATCACTGTGAAGAATTTTCTTCTCAAAATCCCTCAATTTCTCTTGCTAAAACCCTGTTGCCGGTGCCTCCCACCCTATTACTGCGCCTTCCTTGATCACTCAAATTGTGTCTCCAATAGCCCCATCGATTTCTTCTTATAATTTCTCGTTGACGAATCAACGACCATGATCTAATCACAATCGATGGCTAAGATCATCTTGACCCCATCAAGTTACTTTTCTAGAAGTCACTAGAGAGAAATCGACTTGTCTCAATTAATACTGATTAATTAACCCATTTCCCTAAGTTAGGAAAATAATTAAAACTGGTCAATAAATATAATTAAGACATTTTCCCTTTATAAAATAACCCGAGCTTGGAGATATTTATTCCAATTGTGTTCCTAGCCTCATTGATATAGCTTGAGACTAAAACACCTATCCAAGCTACATAAACTAATACTTTGTTTGTATTTTTTGACTCCATAACTCTTGGATTGGCACTGGTCTTAGCAACCCACCATCCACTTAAAATCTAAAGTTTATCATTTATATTCTAGCATTATCCACATTGTGTTGGAGAAGAGTTGGCCTAATGAGAGAGAGAGCAATCTAATGTGGTGAAGTTGGTAGCCCTTCTAAGTTCCCTCGGGGTTGCACTTGTAATGTACAATATTATCATTCAAAGTATAGATTCGAGAGGTAATAGAAAACAAAAAAAAATATGAGGAAGAGCCACAAGACAAGGAGAGGGGTGATGGTGGCATGATCATGCAAGCCATCCATAAAACCATGGTTCTGTAGGCTATAATGGCTAAGACCTTTATTTGGGAAGGCAATGTAAGAGAGTTGCTGATGATTGAACACCATCAAAACCATACGACCTCAAGTTGGGCCCTCAATTGAAGAATAAGCTAATAACAATTACTCATTATGATGAAAAAAATTTGGTGCGCTAGATGGAGATTAGAAAGATACCACAAATATGTTATGGAGATTTTTGGGATAAGAGAGAAAGAACTTACTAAAAGGGTCATGAAATAAATTTGACTATTATCAAGTTCTTGATCTACAGATAGAAACTAAGACGATATAGCATTAAGCTTCAAAGAGATATCAAAAGTTAACATGTTGATCAAGTTCCCTTCTTATTCATTAAAACTTTAACAAGTAATGTCAATAGGATAGACATTAGTCATGCCCATTTCAACCAAACTCAAATAAGCATAATGTTAAGGGTAGATAATTGCTTAATTGCCCATTTAAGCTTAACATTACCACACAATCTATATATTGAAGGAGTGATTACCACCTTGCAAAGCAAGGCTAGGAAGATCAAATGGGTACAATAAAGGATAGGTCTCTAAAGGAGGAGTATAGGACATCTAAAACGATTACTCCATGGTATGTCACTTAATTAGAGCCATATCTTTTTTTTTTTAAATCTCCTTGCTCTTAATTCAAAATCACAACTTTGATACATTGCTGAAAGGCATACTATCCATATAGTAATGCAAAAGAAACTACAAACCATATTTACATTGTGTTTGGTGGGGAGCAGTGGGTGGGGGTGGAATGTGTTTAAAATCCAAACCTTGCAACCTTTAGAATAAAAAATTAAAATCCCTTGATTGATTAAGGAAGGGAAAACATAAGTGGCTTAACTACCAAAATAGAGGAGGAATGTAGTAAACTTTCGTTTGGTTATTCAAGCAAGCAAGAGCCAAGTGAACAAAAGGAAGGAAGACATTAGGGTGCTTGTCAAAATATTTAGTATTATCTAGGAAAAACATTTAAGTAAATGAAATAACAATTAGATAAGTCAAATTTTTTTCCATCCAATTATACTATATGATGTAGATAAAAAATCAACAAATCAAAACAAAAGGAAGGAAAGGGCATGGTCGAGAAGCTACTTGAGAAAGGTAGGACTGGTAACATCTATTGAAGACTTTTCCCCTCATTTCCCCTTAATCTCATTGAACCTATTTGTTCCCCACATGGTTGTCTTATGGAGTCTATATGCATTTTTTGGCTATGGTTTTTTCATCATGTCATAGTTCTTCAACATGGCAGTCTCACATTTTCCAATAGCTTGTACTTCCCAAGGTAGTTTGCGGATCCCAATGCATAGGTTTTCGAGGGTCAAAATTCAACAAAGGCTTAGATGAGGATATGAGGGTACCAATCCCAAAAAACGAATGATAACAAACTTGAAGGATGGATGTGAATTCAGGGGAATGGTGAAGAGTGGTAAGTATGTAGTGGTTATGGACATGCTACTTCAATCCAAATTTCCAAGTAGTGCCCCTCCTACAAACTTAAGGCCTTAGAGGAGGTCCCACTAGACTAGGGTAAAAAAAATTAAAATAGCCCCCATGGTGAGGTGAGAGAACAAGTTTATTGTCTAGATCGCTCCATTATCTAGATCATCCCTTTATCCATGTTAGAATGCTTAAAACATTAAGTAAAAGCACATGATTGTAAAATGGTTAAAGAACCCACCAAGTTGTGATCCACTCTCCTTGAAAAGGAATGTCGAATAGTGAAAGGTGTTTAACCGGTGAAAATGCTGGAGGAGTGTGGCATATCACCAGGCTAGATCCATCTTAAATTTGGATATATTAAGCACACCCAGAGGGATTAAATCTCTCGAGGTGCAAACCTTTCCTCAAGTTTTGCACTCAAAAAAGAAAGTTTGCACCTTGAGAGATTTGATCCCTCTCAACTCATGATACAACCAAAGTTAAGATGGATTTAGGTTGGTTTAATTATTCTCTATTATTAATTCCTATCCCACAGAGATTATAATTTTGTTTTTGAACAAAAGTCAGTAAGTTTTGACTTTAGTTTTTTTGTTTTCCTTTCAAAACATAGTCAATGTTTGGTCAAATATATAGATTATTCTCAATTTTTTACATACTTGCACACTCAATTTTTTACATATTTGCAGATTTGTTACTCGCACACTCAAATCAACTTGATTCGTAGCATGTGTATGAGGTACTGATCATTACCTTGCTTTATATGATATATAAAATCATACTAAAAAGAAAAGGTTAGCTAAATGCAATCTAATCTATGAGAATGAATAAATGAATAATTAAGATGCAATACATTGTTTCATGAAACCTTTATGTGAATTCTTTAAAAGTCTCATTCTCAATTCTCATGGCCTCCTAGAACTTATCTAAGAGTTATATGCCCTTTTTGACCATGGTCCATCTCTTGTTGAATGCTTGATGGAAAAGGCCGATCTATTTCACATAGCAATTATTTCATACCTAGAATTATTTCACTAGTAAATTAATTTTTGAACTCTTGAAAATAAACACTCTAGTTTTTTTTAACTTTCAACAGTATATTTTCATCGAAAAATACTCAGAAAAATCAATCACAAACAATACATAAGTCTGCCTCAATTAAATCTTCCTTTGCATTATTTTTTTTGGAAAATTTAGAGCCTTGACCCATAGATAAATACACAGAAATTACAACAATAATTACACTTGGAAATGGCTCTCTATATTTTCTGTTAAAGGAGAATATAATCTCAGGAAATCGACTGCTTTGGAGAATATCTCAGCCTTGGTAAAGTCTTGGCCTCCCCTTGCAAATTTAGGCCCTCCTAGCCTTATGGATGCGCCTTGGAAGTCTTGGCTCACTAGCTGAACTACAGTCTCAGCCTGCACAAGAATCTTGGACTCTCTCCAAATCTTGGCCTCTCTTTCCTCAATCTTGACTTCTACAAATGTTCCTTCCATAAAATCCTTGTTGTGCACTTTCTTCTCTTTAGTCAATCAAGCCTCTTAGAATCTTGGACTCTGCAAATCTTGGCCTCTCTTTCCTCAATCTCGACTTCTACAAATGTTCCTTCCAGAAAACCCTTGTTGTGCACTTTCTTCTCTTTAGTCAATCAAGCCTCTTAGTCCTTGGGAAAATCACTGCCTCAATTACAATCTGTGTTTTCATCCTCTCCCTTAGGTTCCCTTTATCATTTCTTATTGAGCCAAATCCCTAATCTCCAAAGTGATAAAAGGCTAGCATAAAATCCTAATCCACTTAGATCAACGACGAATATTAGATCTATTCTAAGTGACTTAAATAATTAAATTATTTATCCTTAGAAACTTTAACCCAATGGCCAACATTAATCAATAAATTAATTAATGTGCTTTTCCTAAGGTAAAACTTAGGAAAGAAATCATAATACTTGCCCCTCTTGAACAAACACCTAAAGAGGACTCTCTCTTGCATATTAAACACTTAGATTACAAAGAAGACATTCTAATGCTACGAACATCGACACTCCCTCATTGCAAGGAAGGGATTCTCCACCACCCGCACCTTATCCTCCCTCATAGCAAGGAAGGGATTCTCCACCACCCTCACCTTATCCTTGTAGAACACAAACTTCCCCTTCACTAGGGGCTTGGTGAGAATTTCTGCCACT
>APFE031284850.1:19555-30789 GCA_000404065.3 Pinus taeda
TGTTCAGTTCAACAGGGACAGGTGGTAGAGAATCAGATTGCTATCAGTTGTGACTATAGTTGTGCATGTGATTTGCAAAATCAATGGATTGAGTATTGCCAATGAGGATTGCGTGGTATATCCAAGGGAAATACCAATTTGGATCATTCATTCATCAGTATTCTCATGCAGGATTGCGCAGTGGAGGCAGGCAAGCAGTGGAGGAGATTTGAGCCAGTGATTGATTCAGATCTGAGCTAGATTGTGTGTAACAGAGGTGGAGATACTTGTGAGAAGTATTATGCTGTGTAATGTTACATGACTCAATCATTAATATACAGATAGTTGGGGTTTTTAGCTAGATGCTTTCCCCGGGATACATACTGTGTTAATGTGTGAATGCTCTTGATGTTTTATTGTTATTGATGCTGCTATATTGATGATCAACGTAGAGGAGCTTATGTATTGTGTATGTTTTCCGCAATAGTACATGATCAGGATAATATCCATTGAATATGTGTTAAATTATTCAAAATTTCTACATTCATGACTATTTCAAATTATGCTAAAAGACTCAAGTCCTAGAAAAATCAAAGCTATCAGAAGGAATACTCGTAACAGTTGCAGTTGTGGCCAGAGCGGAGCAACGAGGACCCTCGGCCAAGCATGCAGATTGTTGGTCCATGGTAATGCGCACTAGCACAAACTGGCAAAACCGGAGGCCAAATCAAGAAACAAACCGTCCCCGTCAGTGAAGGAAAGCCCCGAAGTGCTCGGACCTAAAATTGCTATGAAAAACGGAAAAGTAACCATTTCGGTTCCGTAGCATGGGAATCCACAAACCGGCAGGATATCGGAAGGCTTTGAGGTAGTAAGCAGTTTCAACTGAGTCCCACCTGATACCACACATTGAGCAACACGTGTCCGGCGAATGAGAGAGAAAACTGCCGGCATCAGATGGGTAAACATCATGTGACTTGTCTTCCCGATATGAATGATGACCGTAGGATCTGGGGGCCCCAGATCAATGGCAGAGAGGCATCTGGATGACTGACTAGATTTAAAAAAGTCAAAAGCAAGATGATAGGGGATTTGAAGTCTGACGTGGATGATAAGTTGGAAAATGATTCATGATTCGTGGGTGATCTTGAAGCAAATGGAATTAACAACCATTCAAAAATGATTCAAGGAATTTGACACCCAGTTCGTTGGGAAAAAGGTGGCCACCTCCCTGCGAGGCGTTAACTAGTGGCGATGGCATAGAGTAGAGGAATTCGAACGGACAAAGGTAAGGAAACCAGAAGGCTGGGAAGCAGAAACGAGCAGTTAAAGAACAGACTGGCTTTAAATTCATGACCTAACAGAAGCAAGAAAAAAAGGGACAACACACAGAGGAAACACAGAGAGGCACACATAGAGACACAAGAAGCTAATAGCAGAAAACAGAGAGTAGAAGCCGAGCTGACCTGAAGGCAACATTGAGCCAGACAGAGCTAGAGAGAGTCAGAGACTATGTGTACTCCATTGAAGGCTTGAGAGGTTCAAGAAAAACTCCTCGCCATAGGGTTGTCATATTATTGTGACCCTTAGAGGTCGAGTTTCAGTAAGGAGAGTCTGTGCACTCCATTCCTACTAACTTCATTCTGTTTAGTGAGTCTCAAATCAAGCTCACTGTTATAAAAACTCTACTTGAAAACATAATAGAGAGGCCACCACTAAAAGGCTAGACCAGGAGACGTAGCCTAGGAGCATTGGGTGAACTCCTTATTAAACTTGTTTTATTTACATGTTTGACTGTTATGTTTTCTCTGATTGCCTTAGTGTCTATGTATTTTAGCAATCTTATCGATCCGTTGCATAAGTAACATAGGCAAATCCATGCACATGATTCTGTAATACCTTTAATTCTTTTTCCTGGATAAATTCCAGATCAGGTGGTATCAGAGGTCTAGGTTACTAAGGTTAGACAAGCTTGTGCTAGATTTTGTTGTTGAATGCTAACTAGATCAAAGCTTAAATTAGGAGAAGGAGAATTGGTTGAAACTAACCTGGAAATTGGAAGAGTCTATTCTAAAAGGAAAATGTCAGAAGAAAATCCCTTGGAATCAGACCCCCAGTTCATGGATAGTTTTATGACCCTGAGATCCATGGTGGAGGAAATGTATAGGGACTTTAAGAAACATAGAGATGAGGATTCTTCAAGCTCCAAACAAGACAAAGGAGTAGAATAATCTCTCCTCCATGACCACTCTAAAGGCAAAGGGAAAGAAGAAAAATTTCTCATGCCTCCTAATAGCCCTGGAAATAAAAATAAGACATCTTTGATTAAATTAGATGTTAAATTTGATTTACCAATATATGATGGAGAGTTGAACGCAGAGAAGCTGGATAATTGGATCAGACAAATTGATGTTTATTGTAGAGTGCAGAGCATTGACTCAGACGAGAGTAAGATTCAGCTGGCCAGCCTACGCCTTGGAGGCACTGCCTTGGTATGGTGGGAAGGCAAGACACAAGCTGACATGAAGAAACATGGTAAGATTCTTTCAATTTGGAGTGAATTTGTTTTTGCAATTAAAAATAAATTCTATCCATTAGCCTACATGCAGCAAGCCATGATGAGCTGGCAAACTCTTCAACAACTAAAAGGGAAAAGTGTACAAGGTAACACCCAAGAATTTAGGAAAAGAGATTTGATTCTAGGAATTTCTTTAGACTCACCTGAGACTCTATTGAAGTATATAGGTGGTCTACATAGCTACATGAGACACACTATACTCATGTTTAATCCCACTAGCATAGATGAGGTATCCATTCAGGCTACACATCTAGAAGCTAGAGGTAAGAATGGGAAACTAGAAGTTGGGGGATCATCCAAACCCATTACAAGAAAAAATAAGGAGAAAAGAAAACATAAATGGAAAGAGAGGAAGACAAACACTGTACAGAAAAACAAGTCTTCATGCACTCACTGTAAGAAGGATGGGCATGATGATGAACACTGCTAGATTCTACATTCGGAGCTGAAACCTAAGAAGTTTGAGGGAAAGAAGAAGAAGACTGTTGCAGCTATTCAAAATGATTTGGGGTTAGACTCAGGAGATGAAGCAACAATTGCAACCACAGGTCTAAAAGGTAAAAATTTTGAAACATCTACTAGTAATTCTACACAATCTACTGATAATGAAGAAAATGAGAGAAAAAGGCATGAGAGTTTTCATATTTGAGTTATTTCCAATCGTCAAAAGATTGATACTTTGTTTGATAGTGGCTCACAAGTAAATTTAATTTCTGAAGCAATTGTAAAGAATTTGGGATTACTAACCACACCTCACAAGAAACCATATCCATTAGGTTGGTTATGTGATAAAGAAAAGCTACAAGTGACTAGACAATGTAACTTAAGTTTTCTTTTGGTCAACATTTGTAGATGAGGTTGAGTTAGATATAGTTCCTTTGGATATATGTGGAATTGTTTTAGGAAGTCCCTACTTGTATGACATAAAAGCTATTTTCTATAGAGCTGAGAACAAGTATCTACTCATTAAAGATGGAATCGAATATATTGTAAGAGCTCATAAGCTCAAGAATAATTATATTCATAATTATAAATTATGAATATAAACTCAGGACAAATGAAACGAATTGTAAATTCATGCAAACAATTTTTACTAATGGTTGTAAAGGAAAAGAAACCTGATAAAACCAATGTATTTGAGGGCTGTGATGCTAAACAATAAGCTTATTTACAAAAAGTTGTTTCAGAATATGATGTTTTGTTTCAAGAACCTAAAGGTTTGCCACCCAAAAAGGAAATAGTGCATGATATGAATTTGCAGCAAGACGCTCCATTGCCTAACATCGGAATGTATAGGTTGTTCGCTTTAGAGAAAGAAGAAATCAAGAAGCAGGTACAGGAGCTGCTCGAGAAGGGGTTCATCAAGCCTAGCACATCACCATGTGGGTCTCCAATTGTTTTGGTGAAAGAGAAAGATGGCTTGTGGAGAATGTGCATTGATTACCGAGCATTGAATAAGATAACGATAAAAAATTGTTATCCCCTTCCTCGCATAGATGATCTATTAGATCAATTGAAAGAAGATGTTTATTTTTCCAAGTTAGACTTGCATAGTGGCTATCACCAGGTTAGAGTTGCAGAGCAAGATACATGGAAGACTGCTTTCAAAACAAAGCAAGGACTATATGAGTGGCTGGTTATGCCTTTTGGCTTACTAATGCTCCTGCTACTTTCATGGGAGTAATGAATGATGTGCTTAGAACTTTTCTTGATGATTTTGTTATTGTATATCTGGATGACATTCTTATATTTAGAAAAATGTGGGAAGAACATTTAAAGCATGTTAAGCAGACTCTAGATGTTTTAAAAGGAGAAAATATTTATGTTAAACTCTCAAAATGTGAATTTGGCAAAACATCTTTGAATTATTTGGGACATATAGTAGGGGGTGGTGAATTGAAGATATATCCCTCTAAGGTTGCAGTCATTGTAAACTGGCCTAAACCCGAATCTGTTACAGAAGTCAGAAGCTTCTGAGGAGCATCAAAATATTGGAGAAAGTTTATTTCTAACTTTTCCTTAATTGCAGCTCCCTTACATGCTTTAACAAGATTGAAAAAGGTGTTTCAGTGGGGAGGCAAACATCAGAAAGCCTTCGACACCTTGAAAGAAAAGGTTAGTACATCACCAGTACTAGCACTACCCAATCTTCAAAGACCACTTGAGATTGAAACAGATGCTAGTGACTATGCCATGGGAGTAGTGTTGATGCAACATGGTAAACCCATATGTTATCATTTTGAGACATTTAATTCTGCAATAGTTAACTATCCCACACATAATAAAGAATTGTATGCATTAGTACAGGGTGTGAAAAAGTGGAAACATTACTTAATGGGCAAAGAGACAGTTAAATATACTGATCATCAACCACTTCAATATCTACACTCGCAAACTAAGTTGCAGTAATCAAGACACTATAAATGGCTGGGTTTTCTACAACAGTTTCATTTAGTCATTAGATATAAAAAGGGCATACACAATAAAGTTGTAGATATGTTGTCCAGACCAATTATAAATGCATCTACTATACTTAAGCATAATTTAGTATTGCATGAGAGCTACATTGAACAATATGCTCAAGATATAGATTTTAAAGATTGTAATATGCAACTTTAAGTCAAGGCAACAAGTAGAAGAATTGGATTATCAATGAAGGACCAACTCTTGTATCATTTTGGGAAGCTATGCATTCCACATACTGAAAGAGTAAAGATGATTTCGAGAAGCGCACACACTTCTCTAATATCAGGGTCACTTTGGTGTAAAGTAAAACAGTTGCCACAGCTGCAAAGATTTTGTTATTGGCCAAAATGAATGAGACAATTTCTAGATATGTAAGAGGGTGTACCATGTGTGCTAAAAGCAAGCCCAACAATAGAAAACTAGGCTTGTACACTCCACTACCAGTTCCTTCTCATCCTTGGGAAATTGTTTCCATGGACTTTGTTCAAGGACTGCCTAAATCTAGGAAAGGTCATGACTATTTATATGTTGTTGTGGATAGGTTCAGCAAAATGTGTATTTTAATACATTGTAACAAATAGGTTATAGCTGAACAAACTGTAAAGTTGTTCTTTCAGCATGTATGGATTCATTTTGGATTACCCACTTCCATAATATCTGAGCGAGATACCCGATTTGTTGGGAAATTTTGGTCAAGTTTGTGGGAATTGATGGACACCAGGTTGAAGAAGAGTACAACTTTTCATTCGCAAACAGATGGATAAATAGAAGTGGTCAATAGGACGGTGACCCAGTTGCTCAGAGGCTATTGTAGCAAGCATCCCAAACTTTGGGATGAACAGTTACATTATGTGCAGCATGCTTACAACCAAGCTAAACATTCTTCTACATAGAGATCTCCTTTTGAGACATGTTTTGGTTTCACACCAAGGTCTCCCTTGGATTTTGTCTTTGGTAAAGACATAATAGTTGATGGACACAGTGATGTGGACAAAGCAACCAAGTTCATCAAACAAATCCAAGAGATTCACCAGGCAGTACAGGAACAAATAGAAAAGAGCCAAGCTAACTACAAGGCAAGGCATGACAAGCATTGGATGGAGCATAGTTTCCAAGTTGGTGATCAAGTCTGGCTGTATATTAACAAAGATAGAATGCAAGGTGAAGGTAAGAAGCTAAATCCCATAAGGTATGGACCTTTCAAGATACTTGAGAAAATTAGTGAGAATGTTTTTCGCCTTGACCTACTAGCTTACATGCACATCTACTCAGTCATTAATGCAGACAGCTTGAGGCTATTTGGACCTTCATTAATCAAAGATCCCGAAGAACAGAGTCAATTGCATTCTATTAATGATCTGTTACCTGAATATATTAACGAGTTGCAGGAAGATATAGTTCTGGACAGTAATGTAAAAACTACACGTAGAAGGAATGTTGAGTACCTCAGGATTTGACTCAAAGGTTCAAAACCAAGCAGTGTAAAATGGATAGAAATTGAGCAAGCGAGGAAGCAATACCCTCACTTGATTGATGCTTAAAAGAAAACCAACTTTTGGTGGTCCAAAATATTTTTCAGTGGGAAGGCCGTGATCCAAATTAGATCCTAGAACACTCTCTAAGTTTTCATGAGTATTTAAAATTATGCTAAAAGACTCAAGTCCTAGAAAAATCAAAGCTATCAGAAGGAATCCTCGTAATTGTTGAACCCTGAAACTACATATCTCCTACACACTTTCCTAGACATTTTCCCCTCACCTGGACCTCATAAGCTATCAAAAATAATTTCATATTGATTCTAAAAGATCATTGAAATAGTTTTATACCTATGTTTTGTGTTTGCTGTTTGAATTTGATTTTGCTCACGAGCTGCGGAATGCAGCCACTTTCCGCAGCTGTTTTTGTTAAACTCTAGGTTGTAGGTGTCATTAGGAAAAACAAGGCATGTGGGCAAGTTAAGAATGACCTGGACATGGATCGGGTCCTATTGGTTTAGCCGGATTCATTAAGGAAAGCCTTGGTCAACGGTGGTCAAATGGTGGTTTAACGAAGGAGTCTTACGGCAACCGGACTCTGTTTTCAGACACATGAAGGATTCGTGGCCGTTCTTAGATCCATGGGGTCATGTTGACACCTGTAGACTGCCCCATGATGTGAATCCAATAGCCACTTTTGATAGATTGAATAATCCTGGCAGCCAGCATGCTAAGCTTACGGACGCTATCCTTTTACGTGTCCTCAATTAAAGATATTTCATAGGAAAACAGTTATGAATTTTTGTTATAAATAACATGTTTCCAAATGCATAGAGTTAGTCTTTGTTGATGTAATTTTGCTGTTAAGTTTACTGTGTCGTGACACTAGTCACACTGTGGTAACGAGAGGATCCTTCCTCTGTTTTGAAATATAAAGAAGACTCTGTTTCTATATGACTGTGTGAGCATAATTCTAGACTAATAGCCTGCTGATCGAGGCCGTGCAGAGGGCCCCTGCACGTTGAGGTTTTGTTTTCCTTATTGCTGCAAAGTTTTTATGTAGTGTTTCCTTATTTCCATTGCACATATTTCATAGTTATCCACCTGTGTATATTTCATTTGTTATGGTATTAACATTTCATTCCTATACATGATTTTTCAAGCTTTGTATATTGTTGCTAACACTGATCAGTGTATGTGTTCCAGGATAGAGTATGCCCGGGCATTTTCATACAATTTTTGCAATAACTAGTGACATGGGATTAGCCTCTCTGCTGAATTTTCTTTTCTTAGTTTTAATTCCAGTTATGCTTTAATTTCAGTCTTATTCACTTGCTTTGTTAATTAGTTTAGATATCAACTTTCTCATATCATTAACGTTATCTCCTAAAGCCATAGCTTAGACTACTTGGCGAGCTATCAGACTATGAATGATGTGATTTGATTTTAGTTTTACTTTTCTGCAATTAGATATCAACTTGCTCATATCATTGACGTTATCTCCTAAAGCCATAGCTTAGACTGCCTGGCGAGCTATCGGAGTATGAATGATGTGATCTGATTTAAGTTTTATTTTTTTGCAATTAGATATCAACTTGCTCATCATTGATGTTATCGTTTAAAGCCATAGCTTAGACTACCTGGTGAGCTATCAGACTATGAATGAAGTGAATTGATTTTACTTTTATTAGTTTGATTTGTTGAGTGCAGTAACTTAACTCATTTTTCTTTCTATACTTAGATAAGCAGCAGAGATAATGGTTTCATGAGCAGTAGTTCATTATTTGTTTGATTTGAATAGCAACACTTTTTCATTCTTGTTCAAGTATTAATTTCATCACTAGTATGTTCTAAGACCCTCTAAAGTGTTAAGTTCTAGAAATCATTATAGAGGACATAATTGCCTTAAAATCTATATCCATACTTGCTTTCTAGAGTATTCGTAAAACTCAGGGATAGGATTTCCATTCATATTGGGATATAAACGAAGATAAAAACCCCGAAAACAAAATAAAAATCGAAAACAACAAAAAGTAAGAAAGAGGTTGTATTGCACATATAATGCGCCACACTTCATCAGTTTACGACTCCCGAATTGATAATTAATGTAGAAATTTAGGACTTACTAAATTGACTAAACATTTTGGCACCATTGCCGGGGAAGTGTAACTAGGTAGCCGATCTCTTACATAAAAAAAAATGAAAAAGAAGGGAAAATTGATAACTTCTTGAAGTATGCTCTCCTCATGCACCTAGTGTGATCTGGAGGATCAGAAAAGAGAGTTATTAGTTCAATAATTTCTTGATTATGCTCTCTTCTTGCACCTAGTTTGATCTGGAAGATCAGAAAGAGAATTATTAGCCCGACTTGAAAGAAAAATAAAAAATAAAAAAATGACATGCATCGAGCAAGAGATTCTAGGGGAAGGTTTATAGCTAGGGCCAAGAGTTCGATTTTCACAACTCCAGCTACTTCAAGGCACATACAAGATTCACCTCCATCTACTCCGAGCCTTAGGATTCCTGGAATTCAAGGAGCAACAGCTGAATGAGAGGATTCTCCCACGCTATCTACTAAATCTAATCTAGAAGAAGAACCTTTCTTCACTTCTACAAGGGAACATATTGTAATAAAAGAAGTAGAATTACCTGAAGAAGAGGGAAAGGGAGAAACTCTCTCTCATCCACCCTTGATAGAAGAACCAGAAGACTTTGAGGAAACTATAATGACGGAGGAAGTAGCAGATGGACTCAGAGGAGGGGGTAGAGGTAGAGGAAGAGGAAATAATGGAGGCAACAATGGTGGAGGTAGAATTAATAATGGAGGAAATAGGGAAGGAGATAACTCATTTTGATTCGCTATAGTTGATGAGGAAACCCATACAACGATGAAAAACATTTCACCATCTGTCCTCCCAAACTTTTATGGGTTGCGAAGTGAGGATCCTGAAACATTTCTATTTGAGTTTGAAGTTGTGTGCCGAACCTATGACTATATGGAAGACTCTAAAAAACTCGAACTGTTTCCTTCAAAATTGAAGGGAGCTGCTTTGAAATGGTTTATGGGATTAGTCACCCATTATATTAGGACTTGGAATGATATGAAACAAACATTTTTGGATAGATACCTGGACTATTGCATGGCCACCAATCATAAGGATGAGGTATTCAAATTGATGCAAAAAGAAGATGAAAACTTGGAGGATTTACTTGAAATATTTCAATACAACTTAAAGAGAGTAAAAATGAGTAATTTAGATGAGGAAACCTTGAAATCCCTTCTATTAAAAGCCATTAGAGATGAATGGATAGATTTTAAACATGATGGGGGGAGATATTTCTGAACTTCCACTTCGTGACATAGCAGAACTATGTGTCCATCTCTCGAAGGAAAAATCTAAAATGGTAAAAGGGCTTAGAGATCCTTCTCTTGTTAGAGCAAACAAATCTTCAACTGGATCAATAAGTAAGGAAGAGATTGGCAATATGCTTGATGAGTTCAAAGTTGATATTCTAGGGAGCCTTAGTGAACAACTAGACACCCTTAAAATACAAAACAAGCAGAAAACAAAAGTTGATGCCTTGGCTTGTCCAAAATGTAGGAAGAAACATGCTATAAGGGAATGCCCCTTGGATGCAAAAGTTGTAGAAACATGTATGATTTGCTCAGAAAGTCATGAAACTAAGGATTGTCCTTCAATTCCTGGGCTCAAAGCTGTCTTTCAAGAAGATCCAAATTCAGTAGAGTCCCTTTGTTTTGTTTCAAGAAGACCTTGGTAGGGGCAACAAAATAAAGGATTTAACAACCCTATGAACTTTCAGCCCCCACCAAATTGGAATTCTTGGCAACAACCTTGGTCCCAACCTAAAAATCCATATCAATCATGGGCACAAGGGATGAAAAATCCTTATGGGATATTTGCTTAATTTTATCAATATCCTCCATCTTTTCAAAATCAACAAAATCCATAACTTCCAAATCAAAATCCACAACTTTCATTGCCATTTCTACAACAACAACCTTCTCAACAAAATCCAAATCCTCAACTCTTACTTACATTTCAACAAAAGACAAATCAACTACCATCCCAGCCATTGCCAAATCTTAACAAAAAAAATCCTCAGAATGCTTACATGGTAGAAGGACAACAATTTCCTACCCATATGATTGTTCCTCTTAATGATGTTCAACTAAGGTCTGGTATAATTTTAGAAAAACCTTCTATAGATATTCAAGAGCAAGGTACTTCTGAGGAGGATTCTCTTAAAGTCAATAAAGGTTCTGAGGAAGCATTTCCTCAAAACCCAAACACTCAAAAAGAAAAAGAAAAAGAAAAAGAGTCAACCCCCACAACTCCTATAGTTGAGAAACCTACATCTTCATCCACACCTCCTTTCCCTGAAAGATTACAAATTGATAAAGGAGTGGATAAACAAATCTTGTTGCCTGACTATGATTTTCTAGATGAATTAAAGAATGTCTGTATCAAGATTCCCTTACTACAAGCCATTAGAGAAATTCCTATACTATCAAAAACAATAAAGGAGTTGAGTCTTAAAAAACCAGGAAGGAAACTAAGAGATACAAGAAGAATCCACTTGGTAGGAAAAATTGCAGATATTATGATGGGGAAAATTACCATGCAGAAGTATGTAGATCCAGGTAGTCCAATTGTCAAGACACATATAAATGGGATAGAAATTCCAAACACTTTGATTGACTTAGGGGCTGCTAT
>APFE031284865.1:2652-39974 GCA_000404065.3 Pinus taeda
ATTAAAATTTTTCTTAATAAGAATTAAAGGAGAAGGATCCAATATATGTTTAGAAAGAAGTGTGAGATTTATAAATAGTTGTTTGTGTATTTGGAATATGTAATCAATGGAGGCGAGTTAAAGATTGATCTTGTAAAATCAGAGGCCATTTTTAAGTTTCCCACTCATACTAATCTTATAATATTATAATATTTTAAAGTTTTATGGGAGTGTTCCTAACACATAAAAAAGTTCAAAGTATCATTTTCAATTAAGTTTCTCATTCATACTAATCTTATAATATTTAAAGTTTTATGGGAGTGTCCCAATACATAAGAATGTTCATAGTATCATTTTCAATTGTGTGAGCACTGCTTCATGCTAAAAAAAAATGGCGATAAACTTTACAAGTGAAATATAAATAAAAAAAACATTTTAAGGATTATAATAAAAGAATAATAAAACCTTAGTCCAAATGCTATCCAACTTGTAGAAGTTCTTTGAAATAGAGATTGATGTTAGTAGACTTGCTATGTGGAAAATATTAATGCAATGGTGGGGAGAAGTCTAATATAATCCATATCTATTCCATGGAGCAATATTGAATTAATTGACATATGGAAATGAACTATATTCCTTGCTTCAAATAGTGAGGAAATGCAAGAATTATGTATTAGGTAAGGACACCATCATGCTTACTAATCACCAACTTTTATAATACTTGTAGGCCAAACGTAATCATGGATATGTAAGGCACATTTGGGGGCTTTAAACAATAGTTTTTTCCCTCGAAATATTGATGATTTCCATAACCTTATTTCAAAATTAACTAAATTTTCTCTTCTTATTGAGTAATTATTAACTAGTTATCATGTGCTAAAGTGTAGTTTATATATGAAAGTTATGAGACCATGACAAGCTAATGGTCCAATTTTTCCTTATTGGTTCTAAGTGTTGATCATGCTTGTACACCATAATTAAAATATGGAGAGTCAATAATCTACAAGTTCACAAAATTATAGAAGAATTATGTAGGCTATAAAAGAGATTGAAAATTTTGAAACAACCCTAATTATGGATATTAAAAGAACTAACAAAAAGAGAAAAAAGATAATTTTTTAACTCTCTACCGAGTACTCTATTATATGGGTAAGAGTATGGAAAAGATACTAACAAATAATAGAGAAATAAGAATATTGTAGAGGACTATAGAAGATCATAATCTCTCCTCACTTCACACTAAACTTATACCACATTTTAATATATATGATAATCTGTATATATATAATCTTCACAATATAAGAATATAAAGGGCATAATATTTCATTGTGGATTATACCATATGGATTTCCATGGTAAATAGTTGTAATTCATTATATCCTTTTGTTAGTGTAGTATATTTTATATGTCACAATACTTAAAAAGTCTTAATTGCGTGTTTTATTTTGTTCAATAATTAAAAATAGAAAAAAATGCAATTAGTGTAATATATCAATTTTGACACTTATAATATACATGAATATATTTGATAAAACTTGGTTAGAATATAGATAAAAGTAGTTTTATGTTTAAAACACAATTAATATAAGTATAATGTAGGTAACCATTCTCAAGATGTATTTTGGTTTTGTACATAGGTACATTTAATTATATTCTTAATCATTAAATGACCGCTATAATGTCCATTTCTTCTTAGGAGACATAAGGGGATGATTTCGCTAGCCTAATTAAGTTCTCGTAGGCTAGGGAAAGAAAATTAATCAAGGGAACACAATTTGCCTAGGAGAAAACCTTATTAAAGCTAAAGGGGGAAAGGGGACATGGGTCCTAGGCTAACGGAAAGTCACTTTTAAATTATAAAGCAAGAAAACCCACTAAAGTGACTTTATTAAAATAAAAGGGTAAAAGGGTGGCAAAAGAGTCAAGTGAGCTATGAAAAGGGGAAAATGAGGAGTCTTTCCTTATTATTGCATTTTATCACCTTGAAAAATAAAATTTTGGAGAGCTCTTGAGAAAGAGACTAGGGTTTTGGAAGCCCTCATTTTGTTTACTAGTTTTAGTGTTGAAACTGTACACCTTGGCTAGTATTGGATTGAAATCACTTAGATTCTGACATTGGGCTTCATTGTTGAAGGAGATAAAGATATTGATAGAAATGGAGTAAGTTTTAAAGCTGTTATTAATTTATTTTATAACTTCATGCTTGGTATTTCATATTCTCCTTACAGACCTAGTTTTGTGCCACATTGGGACTGAGCTCACATTTGGAAGAGGATGAGTTTCTAGGTTTATTTAGAGGGTTGCATTACTATTATTCGTTAGAGCATTAGGGCTAAGTTCCTACTATGTTTGCTGACTAATTTTGGTTGGTTAAGGGGATGAGTTTCCCATTGTTAAAAGAGGTCAAGTTCATCACTTAAAAAGGGATGAGCTATATCATTCCTAAAGGCCAAGTTTTGCTGTGAGTTGGGACGAGTTTATACCTATTAAAAAAGTTAGAGGACCACATTCCTTACCGGCCGAGTAGACTGTCATAAAAATTCTATTCGTGGGGTTGAGTTTATCATACTTTGGGGTCAACTTAGAATTGTTAGAAAATTGAAAAGGAAGAATATTTTCTTATACTTGATAATTACTTGTGAGATTCTTGTGTTCTTATTAGATTTATTATGTTCTTCTTTTATCTTACTTCATCAAGAAATTACCAAAGCAATAACATGAAGATCAAGGAAACCATATGTATGTAGAAAAACCCCAATCTTGGGAAAATCATAGTCAACAATTCTTCCTTCAATACTTTTCATGAGATAATCTAAGACTCTTAACATAAACACATACTTCCTCCATAGAAAGGCATCCCTTTCCTTTTTCAGCAGATGATCACTAGTACTGTCTTCGACCTAGATGCAATAATAGCAACAACAACACTTCGATGCAGTAATATCTTTGACTTAGAAACTTTGATCTTAATGCAACAACTTTGACCTTGAAGCACTTAGATATTCGACCTTGAAGCAAAACTTCTACCTTGAAGAAAAACTTCTACCTTGAAGCAACACTTTGACTTTGATATCATACTTTGACATTGATGCTGTACTTTGACCTCGATGGCGTACTTCGACCTCGATGCCGTAACATAACTTCTTGATGTCATAACAAAACTTCGAGCTTGATGCCATATCCTAGAAAATCACATGTTGGAGAGAGAGAGAGATAATCCAAAATCTTTGATCCTTCAATTCTCCTTCTTCCACTACAACTTCGCACTTTTTCACGACCTCTTCTAGGAGATCGAACTTGTGTGAGCGATCTCCCTCCAAATGAATCAAATTTCTTTAATATATAGGCTTATGGTGAGGTTGAATTACCTTTCTTGAGGCCGACTTGGTGTGGAGGTGACATAATTTATTTTTGACTAAAAAATAATTCTTTTTACATGATTAAAAAGCCCAAGAAGGGTCTCTTTAAATTATAATGACTCAATTGACTTAGAATAAATATTAGAAGTCCTCAATGGGTAATTTTAACTAAAACATGATGACCCAAGCATGAACCCATGCTTTAATAAGTCATAATAATAATAATAAATTTCTTTTCATTCTTTTACATAAGTACATTTTATTATGACTCAAATACAATTATAAAGATTGAACTTAGTTACATTTTCAACACTCCCAACAATTTAGGCAATCTATCCAAGGTCTCTCAACAATTTAGGAACTGTAATGCCAGAGACTAGATTCTTGACCAAGGCAATCTATCCAAGGCATCTCAACAATTTAGGCACCACAATGCCACGAGCTAGATTCCTGAATAGGGAAATTTATTTGAGTGGGACTCAGAAGGACTAAAGCTTTCAACCTATATATGTACCATCAATCTTACTTGCTAACTACCAACCTAGGGATCTAGGTTTGTATCCGAGGTCAGATCTCTATGACCGATGCCACCCTCCCTACTTCAGGATCTAGACATCAAATCCATGTTGATCAAATATATCGGTATCAACAAATCTCTTCTGATCAAACTGATCGATAACAACAAGCATGTAAAACATGCTATCAAAACTTTGAGACATTTACCTATACAAACACAACCCCAATCAATAGAAATATTTCAAATGTACATAACTAAACACAAACCTCCAGGATCTTCCAGAAAACTGATGTTGCTTCTCAATTTATCATAGTAAGACTTCCAAATGAATATTGACAGAAGATTCCTTAATCATATATCTTCCTTTCCTACTTCACATGTAACAAAATATCCTACAAACAAATCCTACTTTTCTTATCTCAATAGCTCCTTAAAATGCATTCTCCAATTTTCTTCTTTCAATGTGTCCATCATGACTATAATATGCCCTCCCTCTTAACTAGGGACTTGTTTCCATGAAGACAAGAGTGATGTTTCCTTCTCTCACTCATGGCCTTCACTAAGACTTACGACTGTTAGTCCTGGTCTAGTGCATGACACATGAAATAGAGAACCATATCCATCACTCCCTCTTAACCAGGGAGGATCTAAATATTCCTGTACAAGGAATATACCCAAGCTCCCTCTTAACCTAGGGAGATCAACTTATTTTCTACGACATTGGAGAATATTTCATGGCTTCCATCCTTCTTATCAGGGTTATCAAGATCATCATCATCCAAATAAATTTATTCACCATGCTTATCATATCAAATTTACTTACGAACATATTCACCATCTTGAATATTATGTATCTACACAACTTAGATAGCAAGCACAACTAAATCTATAGAAGCATGAAGTTAACCTCATAAAAAGCATACAATAATGGAAGCACTAGACTTTATAAACATAATCAACAAGAGAATTTACTTCTATATTTAAACTTCTTGCCTAGGTGATCTGAAAATAGAGGAGGAGGTCAATTTCCTCTTCCAAAAAAGAAGGATCATTCTCTGACATTTTGCAAGGAAAAAAGATTAGGTCTTAACGCAACATAGGTTTTCCAAAAGGTCTCTTCAAGATATGAGTTAGTTTTTAGTTTTCACATGTAAACTTAAGCATAAGAAACACAACATCACATAAATCATATAAGACTTCATGAAGAGTGGAATATAGGATTTGGTAATGGAGTTCACCCCTTCTGGACTACATCTCTAGGCCTGCCAACATAGCTAGACCGCTCCATATATTCAGTGGAAAAGGAGTACATAAAATTTTGTTGATAAAACATGTGGCTATTTCCCCTTCAAGGAAATATTATCCTGCAAATAAATCTCACATAAACATCATGAAAACCTATAGCCAATCACGAAAACATTAGCAACACAAGGTGTCTCCTACAAATACCCTATACTCCATTTGAAAATGAGCACACATGAGAATATAAGCACTTCATTTCCACATTGAAGGACAAATAGAAAAGTTTCCTCAACAAGACATAGTAATAAAAGTACAGATGAGTTGAACCCTGCAAGTAATAGCTATCGCTATAAGGTTCTGAAGGTAAGAAAACCCCTACAAGGCCTTTTCCATGCTCAAACACCTTTAAGAACTGCTCCAAAACACTCATTGATCCATACACCCATGAACTTAAACCTACAAAAATTTCCTTTAGATGTGCTTAAATTAGCAAATAGAGGTCACCATTAGATCTAGAATATCCAAAAACCCTTAGGTAGACTTTTCTTGAGCACCAAAAGGCCAAAAAATCCAAATGATATGGCTCTACAAGCTCTCTACGTAGTCTTGCTATTATTGGTCTTCTAAATCAGACTAACAGTCTGACTGTCCTACAAATTCACCCTGTCTTCCAATGTGGAGGTGAAACATTCTCCCACTGAAGGTGCAATTTGTTGGATACTTAAATTTATCAACAACCCTTATGCGAAATAATTTGGCCATATAGACCATGCGGCCAAGGGCCGAGGCTAACTGCCTAGCCTAGACGGAATAGATCCCTAACATTACGTTAGTGGTTACATGGGTACCACAGGAATGGGGCCATTCCTTAACTCTTGCAACCTCTAGTTTAGAACCTACACTAATTTTCCATGGTTTGATGTAATAGTCATAGGACTTGGGGCTATGGCCTAGAGCCCCGCCCCCCTCCGTTCACACCTCCGCTTGGTCATGTGGGCTCATACATGGCCATGGGCTAGGGCCTTGAGCCTGCCCCTCATCCATCAGATCCAGAATCCATATCATAGGGCCCAATGTAATATATATGGCTATGGGCTAGGGCTAGGCCTGATACCTCGGTCACTGCTCCTACCGAGGTTCTATGGGGTGTTGGTGACCAGAGCGAGAGCTTAGTCCCAACCCCTTCCTCAAATTCAAATATGAATGCACTTTAACATAAATTCAATACCTTAATAGTTTAAGTATCATGAGCACGGTGCAGTGGTAAAAGTTGGTAGTGTTGATCAGTAGGTTGGGGGTTTAGTCCCGCTAGAGGCTATTTGATCTTTAACAAAATTTTGGCCTACCACGAGGTACCACATGGCGACCTCTAATTGGGCTACCACAAACCATTTCAACCAATCAAACTATGCCATTATTCCCTATATGAGGCTACCACTTAGCAGGCTAGGATTGGTCCGTATGTGCCCAGTTGGCATGCTGACATCATCAGTACAACTTCCTAGTCAACAACCGAGTCAATGTACCTGCAATTTTTTTTGCTGTTGGGCCAAGCGATCAGAGCACAATAACTTGAGCATACAATGTTAGATTGAGGTGAAACAAATGTTGTTGGATTCATAATAACGAGCAATTGGAATTGACACCAATTTAAAAGCTTTCTGGGCACTTTCATTTTTGAGCTAAAATTGGATCACATGATCACCAAGTTTTGTTACAAACCCTAAATAACATCAACAACTCAAGATATCAATCTCATTATATCTAGGGCTTAAATATTTATTTCAGAGATATGACAAACTCTTTAATAACATATAGAAAACCCTAGAGACCAGTATAACAATGTATCTAACAACTTTCATAATTCATATGTTAGACTTCCTACTGGGATTTCATACAAACCTTAGATTTCATACATGAGATTCAATAATCCAAACCAATCATAGATCAATCAACAACATGAATAACTTCTACTAGGGTTTGATGTAAACCCTAGATTTTCATTTACTAATTCTCAACAATCAAATTGATCACAATACCATTTCAGTTTTTTATCAAACTTTCATAAATCCTAGATTTGTCAAATGGTATACTAGAGAATTTAACTTCTACTAAGGTTTAGCTACAAAACCCTAGAATTCACAAACAATATCATCCTAGAATATCAAATTTCTATCAGGGCTTAGTTCCAAACCCTAGGACTTATGAATTATCAATAATTAGGTCAACACATATGCATATCTAAGATTTCATCATCATGTAGAAGCATATCATAACAACATATGTTAGGAAAACTCAATGACACAAACACATTAAAGTGATACGAACTTGATCAGATGAACACACATATACCTAGGAATTCATTCCTAGGTCATAAGGGTCTTGCTAATAAACCCTAAATATATAGGGTTTCAATACATAACATAACAAAATCTAAATTACCAAAACTTCAAATGTTTGGGATTTCAGATATCACCTTTCAACCCTAACAAGTTAAATCTTTTCATAACCATACCTAAACCCTAAACATGACATCATTGAAGCATCAAACACTTTCTTTAGACTTCATCAATAACCCTAAGTAGGCTAGGGTTTCACACATTATCATTGACATACCCTTAAGTTAGGGTTTTACAAAGAACCTCTTTAAAGTTCCACAAGAATAATCAAAGATGTGAGGAGGGTTGATTTATCTAATGATGAATCACCCAATCAAGAATATTTACGATTCAAGAGTGTTAGACACAGAAATGTTAGTAATGTAGAATATATTAACAAAAATAATGGATATGCATTTATCATGAAGAGAACAAAGCTTATGGTCTAAGGCATACCTTTGTTTCTTAACAAATCTTGTAATCCCAATGCTTTGTCTTATGAGGCCTTCTTTCATAATACTTGAGTATTTAATAATCCTTTCCTAAACAAAGAAAATATGAATAAAAATGTGATTAGTATTTAATATAAACAAACTTAGATAAGTAAGGGAAACCAAACATAAAAGATAATACAAGGAGTAAGATACTTATCTTTGGAAAGTGCTGAGGGGTCCTTCTTAGTCTAAACTTGAGGAATACGTAAGGGATAGAGTCTCTAACAAATAGGTCTTTGACTTTAGATCCTTCCATCTTGTTCTTGTTTGTTGAAACTTATTCGACAAAGTTTGCTTGATCCACGATATTTCTTTTATTCCCTGGATTCTCAAGATAATTACTAGAGCTCTAGTTGATATATTTTGTAATTGTTAATTCAAACGTCCCCCTCTCCTTATAAACAGGGGGAAGAAACACTTAATAGTGGTTCCAAAATTCTGCATCCGAGGGGTCCAAATTCAATGATTCCACTTTTGGTTCTATTTTTCTGTTCACGTGGGACTTGAGCGATACCTTGCTGAATTTAGATGGACTAGTGAATTAGAATTATTTTGAAGGATGAATGAAACTCTTTGGTGATTCTAATCAAAGAAATATACAATATGTTTCCCCTTTGTTTATCACTTCATGTATGTTTTTCTCCCTCTGAAATAGTGTAATGAAGCTATCGGCTTCACGCTTATTCATGGTTGTATATTTCGTTGCTAAGTAGTAACAATATCTGTGGTAATTACATATACTTATGTTATTCGATAGCCTATAGTACCCTTATGAGCACATATTTACATATGCTAATTAGTAGAAAATGTATTCATGATGTATAGGTCTTGGGACCTTAATTAATGCTCCACTGTTTCTATCATTCCACCTCTTCAATCTTCCGTACTTCTACCAGAACATTGTTGCTTAGGATTCTGTCTTGTTTCTAGCCCTATGCATCGAATTCCCTCCTCTCTTTCCTCCTATTCACTTTACTACAATGCCAATATTAAATCTGCCTATTTTTGTGTATCAGCCACCAGAACTAGACATTTCTCTCTAAGATTAGCTTGATTTACCCCCTGAGAATTTAGATCCTTGTATTTTCTTGAGTTTACCTTTATGAAGGACCATTGAACCAAGTCCCCCTTCATTATCTTTTTCAAACTACGTGACAATTGGAGTGCAGCGGAAAGCCTCACTGAAAATATTCAAAAGTACTCCTCTCCAAGATGTCCTAGGAATTGATCTATAATCAACCCAGAGGTTGTTTCTAAAAAGCTTCTATATCACCTGAAGCACTTGTGCTACAGGTGCTAGAAAAAGCGACAACATCTTTTTGGTGCCGTTTCCTGAAATGAATCTAAATATTTTTCCCTGGGTATGGAATTTTTTTACATTTCCTCTGTTAGGTGAGAAAGGGAAGTGTGGCTTGAAGATCTCTCACCTTGGTGACTCCACTGTCTGAATTTCATTATAAACACCTTCGCTACTCCACTATCTGAATCTTATGGTAAACATCTTGGCGACTCCACTATCACTATATCTTTATTTGATCATCTTGGATTTCAAGTGGCCTCATACTCGTTCTGATGCTAAACAATAGAAAAATTACCCTACACCTGAACTTGAGATCACTCACCTAAAGGGGTTTTCAAGATGGTCATTCCTACGTTCATGGCCAACAAATTTTCCCCACTGAGCTTTTCTTCTATTGCTAGTTATCCCAATCATGTCCCTTCATTTCATGAATGGAATACATATTTTCCTAGATTCAATGGAAACACAGATAGAAGGCCGAACCAACACCTTAAGGAATTTCATGAATGCATGGAACAACAGGTTATTGTTCTTGAAGGTGTACAAATGAAATTGTTCATGTATTCTTTAGATGAGGATACTAGAGTTTGGTATACAACAAAACCTCATGGAAACATATCTTCCTTAAAGAGATTTCACATAGAATTCAATCATTATTGCAAAATATTATATCCACCAGATGCTCTATTCGAATATTGTTGTGCATATTTCAATGATGAAAATATCTTTGAGGTTAATGATCCCGCTAAATATGTTTGTGGGACTCCATTCCAAGAAGATATCTACTCTCATCAAGAAGCATCACCCAGTGATGAGGAAAGCAAAGAAGGAGACAACATCAAATTGCAAACAAACCCTCTGAGGTCTTAATATGTTGAATTGTATGATTATATTTCTTATGATTCATATGAATCTGATGGGGAGTCAAGCAATGCAGAACCACAACAGTATCAATTATGGGAAGCTGCAGAAAAAGAGGAGGCCCACAAGGAGGTTAACAAAGAGGCTCTAGTTCTCATGATTCACATCCTTCAAATGGAGAAAAAGTTCAAGAAGAAAGTAATGAAGTTGATGAAGATTATCTGATATATAATTCATATGATTCAGAGGAGGATGAGACTGTTATAGATGGTCAAAGGGATCTACTTATAAGCAAGTGGGGAGAAGGCTTCTAGCAAATTTTTTTCAAGAAGAGCCCAAAGTTGAAGGACCAAGTAGTGTCTGTGGTTGCATGTTGTAGAAATATTCTTGACAGGAATCCTCAGTAGATTCTCCAGTCTACGACTCTTACAGTTCAAAAAATGAATATTCTATTGAATATTTTAAAGAGGGTTGGCCCGTTGACAAATGGTTTGCAAAATATCAACAACAATTTTTTCTTGAAAAACCTAAAGTTGAAGAGCGTGGCTAACCTCACCAAGAGGATGTTGGTCTATAGACTTGTCAAGAATATGAGGCAGTTGCAAGTCTTTCTCTTCGGTTCTACGACCCTATAGTTGACTACATGATAACATTCTTTGGTTAGTAGAAGAGGTTGTTTCTGGAGTATGCATCAAGTTTTTTGTTTGAAGATTTTTCATAAGGCATGCTTGTTTTAATTTTAAAATTTTAGCAACATTGAGGCATTAGGTCCATCACCCAAATGCTAACCTGGTACCATTGGATGGTTGACCTCACTTAGGTGAATTGATGCCTTATACATAAGTAGGAGTTATATATAAATAAGTTCACTAGCTGAGACACATTTAATTTCCAATTGTTATAATTTATATTTTTGTATTTTAATTTGATGAGGAGACGACTCCATGCAAATAAAGTTCCATGGAGATTTTTTGGATTTATAGATTCATTATATTTTTGACTCCATGCCTAATGGTGAAGGCTACTTGTCTACAGGTTCTCGGCACCTTTCCAGGAAGGCACTGTCCCTAGTTGGAGCCAATGTTGTCACCTACTGTAAAATGTGTTTTTCGCTGTCCAAAGTACAAAAGAGAAGAAAATTTTGTAGTCATATACCAAGCCATAGAAGGAATCAAAGTCTAAATAGGAAAACCTCCATTGGATAGCACTTGGAATAATCTTTCTAATGATATGTGGAATTCCGAAAATGGACTTCGGGATCATAAGGTATGGCCTGTTGAAGTTTAAGGGTTTTATTGCCTTTTAAATGAAGGAGAAGAGCATATAAGAGGTTTTGCAAATTAGAGGTCCCACAAATCAGAGGTCCCACAATATCCGAGGTCATGGAAATCATAGGTCCTGCAATATCAATAGTCTGCGGGTCTAGGCCATATCACATATCAATGATCGACATTTTCAAAATGTCAACCTTAACAATGTTACGATCAACGAACACTGATAGTGTTAAATCACTAGGATTGTGCCTTCAGTGTTGAAGTACCAGGAAAGACTAAATATGAATTAACAAAGGATTTTAGAGAAAAACCAGAGTAGGTTCAGGCATTTTCTCTCTCCTCTAACGAGACACATGGAAACATAAGATTGGTTCTGATAAGGGACACATGGTGAACAAAACTTGGTTCCGATAAGGGACACATGGTGAATAGAGTTTGGTTCCAATAAGGGACACATGGTGAGAAAATATTGGTTTTGATAAGGGAAGTGTGGTGAAAAAAGATTGGTTCTGATATGCCATGTGGTGGCTGATGTCATCATGACGTGACAGTATGGTGGACACGTGGTAGACAGATTCAACATTTCTTGGGGTCATAAGAGGCCAAAAAAGGGTGATACGTGTCACCACTCACGAGGTGCCACGTAACAAAGGATGATGTCAAATCGAAAATTGACGTTCGCAAGTTGAGGCATGTTGTTGTATCAAAGTAAAATCCCTAACTGAAATCCTCCGATTGAGGGGCTCTGATATGAGGTTTGGCATGCGGTCGCGAAGAGTTAAAGAACTAAGGGCTAAGGCTGAACACAAAGGGCTAATCAACAATCAATGAAATATGACATCACTCCAAGTTAAAACCCTGATTGGAAATTGTTGGTAAGGGGACTCCGATATAAGGGATGGTCCATTGTCAAGAGGAACTTAAAGGATTGGGGGTGTAAAGAACGTTACTAAGGAAAAGTAGCCTCTAGGTAGGAAAAAAAGGCCATAACACCTTAAGAATAAGCACTTGGTCACCGCCCTCGGTCTTATGAAGAAAAATGTAGGAAGGGCTAAGCATAAGGGGCTTGTCATATCAGAGGTCGGTAATTAGTAGATTTGAATGTTGCACCACTGTGAAGTTTGCGACATGGGACTTCTCTGATATTACTCTATGGGGACACTACAAGGCATATTGGGCTCGATAACATGATAGAGTAAGTTAAGGGGATGGATGAGTTGACAACTGTGATTCCGCAACACCACTAAGGCCACCACATTTGATGGCTCCTGACTCTAGAGTGTGGGGAATTCAAGCGGTTAAAGAGGAAAATGACATGCGAACTGACCGAGTCATCGTGGTAGAGACATGGCTTGATTAGAGGCGATTATAGGGATGGTCAGGAGATATTTTCCTCACCATCATTTAACTTTCCTTATTTTTTTTTATTCTTTATTCTTTTCATTTTAAAGAAAGGAATCAGATCCTGATTGTAATCATTTGGGAAGCAGAGCTATTGCACGTCAAGACAACTAGTTGATTAGACAACTGGAGCTCTAGCTGAGATATTTTGTAACTATTAATTCAAAGCCCCCCCTTTCCTTAGTAATAGGGGGAATAAACACTTAATAGAGGTTTCTTAATTATGCACCCGAGGGGTACAGATTATGTGATTCCACTTTTGGTTCTATTTTCTTGTTCATGAGGGAATTGAGCGATACCTTGCTAAATTTAAATGGACTGGTGAATTGCAATCATTTTAAAGGATGAATTGAAATCTTTGGTGATTCCAATCAGAGAAATATACAATATGTTTCCCCTTTGTTTATCACTTCATGTGAGTTTTTCTCCCTCTGAAATAGTGTAATGAAGCTTCTGATTTCATGTCTTGTGCTATATTTTACAAACTTCACTCAAACATTTGTGTTTAAGTGTGATGCTTCAGGGACATGGATAGGAGTTGTTTTGATGCAGAATAACCATCCCATTACTTTTGAGGGCCACAAACTTAGGGAGTATGAGAAAAATTACTTGATATATGATAAGAAGATTTTGGCTATCATGCTTACATTGGAAAAAATTAGACAGTACCTAGTGGGGAACATATTTAAGGTGAAGACATATATCACAATAACTTAAGGTTCCTCATGGATCAGAAATAATTGAGTGAGAGACAACATAAATGGATTAGTAAGCTTCAAGCTTCTGATTTCGATATTGATTATGTTAAGAGAAAAAATAATGTGGTAAACGATGCCCTTTCCAGAATGGCATCCACCCTCTCTCTCTCTCATGGATATTTCAGTTGAGTGGAAATCTCTTCTGCTAGTTGAGTACTCCAAGAACAAATTTACTTGTGAGATCCTTGATGTTCTCATTCAAGATGAAAAGTACCATGTCATATATGACATTATTTATTACAAATACAAGATATATCTGGTACCATAGTATCAACTTAAATAAAAGATCATGTAGGCAACACACAACTCACCACTGGCAGGGCACCCTGGGTACTTGAAAACTTATAGGAAAATTAGGGAAATATTCACATGGAAGCGCCTTAAGACATATGTATTGATATTCATGAGGGAGTTTAACATTCACCAACATATTAAAATAGAGCACACTTATCTGACATGATTACTTTAGCCACTTCCCATACCAGAGAAAAAATGGGAAAGAATTTCTATGGATTTCATTACTGATTTACCTCAAGTGCAGTAGAAGGACAAAATTTATGTGGTGTTGATTGGCTCACGAAGTTTTCGCACTTCTTCACCATCCATTTGTGATATTCAATGTCATAGGTGGCATAGTTATTTTTTAGAGAGATATTCCGATTATATAGATCACCAATGGCCATTGTTAGTGACAAGGTGATTTGAAATGGAGAAGATTAGTAATGCTGTGCTAATTCCCCATTCAGAATAAAACCCAAGATGCTTATCATTTTCTTATCAAGTGCTTAAGGATTCACCATTTTTTCTTAATTAACTCATTCCCATGTTGAACATCAACAAAATAACAACAAAGAACATCAAAATACAACACACAACACAAATATTTGATGAGGAGTTCACCCCCACTGGGCTACATCTCCTTGGTCTAGCTTCCAATGCTTGGGCCTCTTTATTATGCTCAAAATTACAACGAAAGTGTGTTTACAATGCTCAAATGCCTCTGAAACCATCTCAATCAATTCATAATATCCAAAACTTCTATATTTGACTCTTTTTGCCTCTCATTTGGTTAAGAACTGAAGAAGTTATGACCTCTCCTAGTTCTCCCACAATTTTCTCAACAAAATGCCCTTTGCTGGCCACTAACCATCAAATTCGGCCTAAAATCCGTCAAATTTTCCACATTGCAGCCACCGGAGCCATACTTCTTGGCGAGTTCAATTTGCAAGGACCAAAACCCACATAATGCGGTATAGGTGGACCCGTCGAGGATACAAACTGCAACATATAAAAATATCGCATTAAGTAGTCAATCACATTTCGCAATTGACAAAGTTTTTCCATTGAAGGTCTTGTTAACTCAACGGGGATGTTGTGATTGCGATATCAGCAGACGCTACGAGAGTATTAACTGGAATTCATAAACACATCGCGTCCAAAACTTATTGCTTTTTGCAACCAGTGGAGAACCAGAGGCAATCATAAAGAAGGACTTGTGTTTTCTTATGAGTTGCAATTGCAATCCGTGATCCATCGCATCATAACTTGGTACCTGCTGGGGCCAATTCTGACCTGTTTGGATATGCAATGTGTGATCACATCACAACCCTATACCAGCCGGGGGACGATTTGTAACACCTTTCTTCCTATGACTTGCGATTTGCGATATGTAGGGGCCAATGGCAGCCTGCCACTTGGTGCCTCCTCATTCGCTGAAGGCCTTGCCACATCATCCAATCCTGCCATGTGGACAAGTCAAAGCTGAACTTTGACTTGCTCTAAATTTTGCACATGAGCTCAGATTTAAGTTTCGTTCACAACATTGGATTCAGAATGACGAGATCTTCAATCAAAAGTTGAGTTTAGCAAGATTATGACACTTTTATTTTTTATCATAAACTTGAGCACCTGATCACTCCTCCCCACTGTAAGCCTTTTGGACCCTAAAATATTATATTCAGTTATTGAACACATGAGGGTATTTTTCCCTCACCTTCACCTCTTCAATCCATTTGGCCTTTGATGGATTTGTACCTTTGAGACCCACTCGAAGATAATCAAAATTTCCCCTCTTTGATGACCTCGTTCTTCTATCAAGTATGGTGTCTTTCCGAAGCTCATCAAGAAATTTTGGAGAAAAATATTCAATTGATGGAATCTATACACTTTCTCCTTGATCTTCAATCAAATAAGGCTCATACAATCTCAAATTTTCAACATTATCAACAGAATAAATCTACATACATGAAGGAAAATCAAGCTTGAAAGCATTATTACCAATCTTTTCCAGAATTTTAAATGGACCATAACAGATTGGTTTCAACTTTTTATCTTCACCTTGCAGCCTTTCCTTGCTAGTGTAAAGTCAAAATTCATCACCTACTTGAAACTGATGATCCACACGATGCTTATTATGCCTTACCTTATACTTGCCTTGACTCTTTTCTAGTTGTTCTTGAACTGTTTGGTGAATCAATTGAATTCACTCAATGATTTCTTTTTTCTCTGCCTATGTCGTTATGTCCATATACAACTACATCGTTCTCAAAGATGAAATCTAAAGGCGATTTAGGAAAATAACCAAGACATGCCTCAAAAGGCGAAGTTAGAGTAGACGAGTGTTTTGATTGGTTGTAAGCATGCTGAATATAATGCAAATGTTCATCCCACAACTTAGGATGTTTGCTGCAATATCCTCTTAGAAAATGAATAACTATTCTGTTAACCACTTCAATTTGACCATCTGTTTGTGGATGGAAGGATGTACTTTTCTTCAACTTTGTGTCCATTAAGTTCCATAAATTTGACCAAAAATTCCCAACAAATTGGGAATCAAGATCACTTACAATAGAAGTAGGTAATCCAAAATGAACCCAAACATTTTGAAATAAAAGTTGAGTTGTTTGTTTAGCTGTAATTTATTTTTTACAAGGCATTAATATGCACATATTTCTGAACCTATCCACAACTACGTACAAATAATCATGACCTTTTCTTGATAAAGGAAGACCTCGTACAAAATCCATAGAAACACTCTCCCATGGATGTGAAGGCACTAGAAGTGGTGTGTACAATCCTATTTTCCTATTGACTGCACACAATGGATAACCTCTGATAAAACGTGACATACTTTGAAGCATATGAGGCTAGTAAAAATACATCTAAAGATTTTCCACTGTTTTACTTACACCAAAATGTCCAACAATAAGAGAAGTGTGCACTTCCCTTGTGACATTTACTCTCTCCCTGTGGAACACAAAGTTTTCCTAAATGATACAACAGATTATCATGTACATGGTAGTCTAATCTAATTCCTCAACTTGGTGGCCTTGACTCAAGTTTGAATATACCTATTGAAAGTTAGCATCATGTGCGTATTGCTCAACATAACTTTCAGGCAAATTTTTTTTATTCTTGAGTAAAATAGCTACATTAACAATTGATCTATAAAGAATATCAACGACTTTGTTATAAATACCTTTCTTTTACTTGATTACCAAGTGGAATTGCTATAAGAATCCCATCAAACGAAAGTGCCTTGATTGCTGCAATTTTGTATCAGATTGCAGATCTTGCAAAGGTTGATGATCTGTGTGAATAATGGTTTCTTTTCCCATTAAGTAATGCTTCCATTTCTTCACACTTTGCACCAATGCGTAAAACTCTTTATCATATGTTGGATAGTTAATAACAACACCATTAAAAATATCAGAATGAAATAAAATGGGCTTACCATGCTATAAAAGAACTGCACCCATGGCATAGTCACTTGCATCTGTTTGTATTTCAAATGGTTGTTTCAAATCCGACAATGCTAAAACTGGGGTTGAACTAATCTTTTGTTTTAAGTCATCAAATGCTTTTTACTATTTTCCTCCCCACTAGAAGACAACCTTCACACTGGTGAAAGCATGTAGTGGAGCTACTATGGAAGAGAAATTGGCAATGAACTTCCTCCAATATTATATTGCTCCCAGAAAACTTCTTACTTCTATGACTGATTTGGGTATTGGCCAATTCACAATGACCGAAAATTTAGAGGGGTCAATCTTCAGCTCACCTCCTCCAACTATATTGCCCAAATACACTAAGGAAGTTTTCCTGAATTCACATTTAGACATCTTCAGAAATAACTATTCTTTTTTCAAGACATCCAACACTTTCCTCACACGCTCAACATGATCTTCTCGTGATTTGCTGAATATCAAAATATCTTCTAAATAGACAATTACAATCTCATCAAGAAAGGATCTTAAAACATCATTCATAACTCTCATGAATGTAGCTGGAGCATTGCAAAGACCGAAAGGCATAACTAGCCCCTCAAACAATCCTTGTTTGGTTTTAAAATTAATCTTCCAAATAACCTCCTCAGCTATTCTAACTTGATGATGTCCATTTCTAAAGTCTAATTTAGTGAATTATTTTTCATTCTTCAACTAATATAGCAAATCATCTATTCTAGAAAATGGGTATCGATTCTTTATGGTAATTTTGTTTAAAGCTCAATAATCTACACACATGCGCCAGGTTCCATATTTCTTGGGTATCAAAACAATTGGTGAACCAAATGGTGAAGTAGAGGGATGCATTATACCTTTATCTAACAATTCCTGGACTTGTTTCTTAATTTCTAAACTTTCCTAAATTGACATTCGATGCATACCGATATTTGGGAGTGGACAGTCTTGTTATAGCTAAATTTCATGCTGAATTCCCCTTTTTGGTGGCAATCCCTTTGGTTCTTAAAACATGTCTTCACATTGATTGACCACATCAATCAATTCAACTTTTAGCTTCACATCACAACCTACAAAGGATTCATCCTCCATGTCATTCTTCTTCTTGATCATAAGTAGCATGAGATTCTTACTGGAATTGACCAGTTGCTTCATTTTCCCTGTGCTTGCCAAAGACAGATTAAGCTTCCTACGATGGGCTCTCATAATATAATCCACTCCATCTTTGAAAAAATGATATTTGTTCTCAAATCTATGGACAACGAATTTCCTGTCATACATATATGGGCTTCCCAACACAATTCCATAAATATTCATCGACACCACATATAATTCGACGTCATCAACGAAATTGGCAGTAATTGCAAACCTGGAAACACATTTTCATGTGACCTAAAGATTGGCATCCTTGGTTATCCAACCCAACGGATATAGTTTATGATGAGGCACGGTTTCCAGATTCAATTTCTTAACCAAATCTATAGAAATTAAATTTTCCTGGGATCCACTATCAAACAACGTATCAATTTTGGTGTGTTTGGAAATAACTCGGATGTAGAAAAACTCAATTTTATTTCCCTCATTCGAGACATTGTTGGAGCTATTTGTTATGCTGGTTCTTGCCATGACTTCCAATTTTCTTGCTTTTGCCACGGGTTTTCCCTTAGTGACTGTGGCTGCAATCTTAGTTTCATCACTTGAGTTAGAACCCAAGTCTTGTTGTACACCAGCGTTGGCCTTCTATTTCCCTTTATTGCTAAATGTCTTCAGTCTTAATTCAGGATGAAGCTTCCAGCAATGTGCTTCATCATGACCCTCTTTGGAATACTTTTTGCACACGAGTTTCTCCCCTTCTTTCTTAACAAAAGCATTTTTCTTATGCTTTCCTTTAGATTTATTTCATTTGTCACCACTCTAGAATGGATTCTTCTCACATTTTTCTTGTACATTTTTCCCTCTTGCTTCGAGGTGTGTAGCTTGAACACAGACCTCATCAAGATTCATGAGATTAAACATAAGAATGGTGTGTTGAAGATAGCTATACAAACCTCATATATATTTCAACAAAGTATCTTGTGACTGCAAGTCTATTCCTAGCATACGAGCTCTTCTCCTAAACTCCTGAATATACTCTTGCACATTTTGACCTTTTAACTGTCTGAAAATTTTCCAATCCATGAAAGATTTTTTCATATGGGCTAAAGGGTAGAATTGTGTTTTTATAGCAACAATGAAATTAGACCAAGTAATAGAGATCTTACCATGTTTTTTGATCTTGTCTTGAGTCCTTGATTCCCACTATACAAGTGTTGCACCCTCCATTCTCAATGAAGCCAATTGAATTTTGATATCATCCTCTTAAAGGTTTTGAATTCTACAATACACCTCCAACTGATGAATCCAATTATCCGACTTCTCTACATTCACTTTACCATTATACACGGGCAACTCGAATTTAACATCAAGTTTTAGAAAAGGTGATTTACTAGTTCCTTTTGTAGAATGATGATGAGTATGAGTAAGGGTTGTTTTCGTTGAAGAGTGTGAAGATGCTTGTGAAGTAGAATATGAAGAAGATGGTGGAGAGGGTGGAGGCTTTCCTCCTTTCCCATTACCTCCTTTTCCATTACCTCCTCTTGAAGAGCCTTCTCCTTTGGGAGGTTTAGAACTTTCTCCTTGCAATCTACTATTCCTCTCTTCATAGAGGACCTTCACCATCTCTGTCATATCAAAGAAAGCCTTTCTGAAGGTCTTCTCATTTTCTATCATGATAGGTTCTCCTTCATGATACATGGTCTCTGAAGACTCAACTGCAACTTCTGCAACTTGAGGATGTACTGGTGTAGAAGACTTTGGAAACCTTGCCCTTCTTCCCCTTGAGCCAACTATAAGGCTTTCAACCAGCTTCCCTTATCCTCTTTTAAGTTTTAACCTTGTTAGCATGACACAAAACTAACAAACAATTAAATCCTTCTTTCACAAAGCAAATCTAGTAAGAAAAAACCTGGCTCTGATACCAACATGATTTGAAATGGAGCATATTAGTAATGTTGTGCTAATTCCCCATTCAAAATAAAAACCAAGATACTTATCATTTGCTTATCAAGTGCTTAAGGATTCACCATTTTTTTCTTAATTAACTGATTCCCAAGAGAGTTGCTTATCTAAATGTTATAAACAATTTATCATAAAACATATGATGAACATCAGCAAAATAACAACAAAGAACATTCAAATACAACACACAACACATAGATTTGATGAAGAGTTCACCCCTCTTGGGCAATGTCTGCTTGGTCCAGCTTCCAATGCTTGGGTCTCTCTATTATTCCCAAAATTACAACAAAAGTGTGCTTACAATGCTCAAATTCTTTGAAACCTGTCTCAATCAGTTCAGAATACCCAAAATTGCTAGAGTTGACTCTTTTTTCCTCTCATTTGGTTAAGAACTAAAGAAGTTGTGAACTCTCACAATTTTCTCAACAAACTCCCCTTTTCCAGCCACTAATCATCAAATTCGGCCTAAAATCCATCAAATTTGCCATATTTCGACCACTGGAGCCATACTTCCTGGCGGGTTCAGAAATCGCAATCGCCAAAAACCAATACCTATACATTGTGGTATTAGCGGACCCATCGGGGATATAAACTGCAACATATAAAAATATCACATTCGGGCAGTCTATCGCATTTCACAATCAACGAATTTTTGCTATTGAAGTTTTGTTAACATGATGGGGATGTTGCGATTGCAATATCAATGGACCTGATGGGAGTATTAACTGGAATTCACAAACACCTTGCGTCCAGAACTTATCACTTTTCAAAATTGGCAGAGAACCAATGATAGTCATAAAGTGGGACTTTTGTTTTCCTGTGAGTTGTGATTATGATCTGCGATCCATCGCATCGCAACCTAGTACTTGCTGGGGCTGATTCTGACCTGTTTGTGATATGCGATGTGCGATCGCATCGCAACCCTGTACCTATCGGGGGCCAAATTGTAACACATTTCCACTTGCGACTTGCAATTTGTGATATGGGGGGGCCAATGGCCACTTGCCACTTGGTGCCTCCTCATTCACTAAAGGCCTTGCCACATCATCCAATCCTGCCATGTGGACAAGTCAAAGCTGAACTTTGACTTTCTCTAATCTCCACATACGAAATTAGATTTGATTGTCGTTCACACCATTGGATTCAGAATGTCAAGGTCTTCGATCTGAAGCTAAGATTAACAAGATTCTAACACTTTCATTTTTGAACATAAACTTGAGTACTTGATCACAAGGAAAATGCGTTCATGGTGGGACTTTGACAGGAGTTGTCCAGGTTGGTTGGGACAAAGTTAATGTCAAGTACTAGATACCACTCGTAGACTGATGGGAAGACCAAGATAGTCATCAAATGGATGGAGAGCTATTTAAGAAACTATGTGTCAGGCCAACATAAAGCTTGGATAAAGCGGTTACACTTGGGAGAACATTGTTATACCACCACTTATCACATGTCGATTGGAATGATTACCTTAAGAGCCCTATATGGTTATGATGCACTAATATTTTTAGATCAGGTTTTTAGAGACAATAGGTTGCCTATAGCTAAGGAATAGATTTATGAGAGCCAAGACATACAACGACTCCTTAGAGATAATTTGTAGATGGCTCATAATCAACAAGAAATTTATGCATATAAGAATCAGATGGAGCATAGCTTTGAGGTTGGGGTCTTTGTATATATTTGTATGCAACCCTAATGACAATCATTACTTAAAAGGAAGGGGGTAGACAGATTTAAACCCAGATTCTATGGACCCTACATGATTGGGAGGCGCATGGAAGAGGTGTCCTATGAGATTGAAGGATTCTAGAGAGGTGTAAGGTACACAATGCCTTCCATGTTTCATGCCTCAAGAAGGCCCTTGGGTAAAACATTACCACTTCTACCAAGCTTCCACCATTGGATGAAGAAGGGGATTTGATTCTGGTCTTGGAGGATTTTTTGGAGGTAAGGAAATTTCAGGAACATGACCATTAACGAATACTTGGTCAAATGGAAATATTTTCTTGTCGAAGACACCACTTGGGAAGGAGAACAAATGTCTAACATCATAGATTGCAGTTTCTTGAGGAAAATCAATCTTGGTGGGGAGGACTATAATGTCCCCATCCACTTAGGAGACATAAGGTGATGATTCCACTAGCCTAATTAATTCCCATATGATAGGACGAGAAAATTAATTAAGGGAACACAATTCACCTAGGAGAAAACCTTATGAAAGCTAAAGGGGGGGGGGGAGGGGACATGGGTCCTAGGCTAACAAAAAGTCACTTTTAAATTATAAATTGAGAAAACCCACTAAAGTGAATTTTATTTAAATAAAAGGGTAAAAGGGTGGGAAAAGAGTCAAGTGAGATATAAAAAGGGGAAAATGAGGAGTCTCTCCTCATTCTATCGTTTTCTCACTTGGAAAATAGAATTTGGAGAGCTCTTAAGAAAGAAACTAGGATTTTGGAAACCCTCATTCCGGTTGATGGTTTTAGTGTTGAAACTATACACCCTAGTAGGTATTAGAGCAAAATCGCACAAATTTTGACATTGGGCTTCATTATTGACGAAGATAAAGACAATGGAAGAAATGGAGTAAGTTTTAAATGTGTTATTAGTTGATTTTATAACTTGATGTTTGGTATTTCATATTAACTTTACAAACTCAATTCTGTTCCATGTTGGGACTAGGCTAAAATCTAGAAGAGGATGAGTTTTTAGGTTTATTTGAAGGGCCAAATTAATATCGTTTGTTGGAGCTTTAGGCTGAGTTCCTACTATGTTTTCTGGACGAGTTTGGTTAGTTAAGGGGGAAAGTTTCCCACTGTTAAAAGAGGCCAAGATTGTCAGTTAAAGAGGGTTGAGTCATATCATTCCCAAGGTCTGAGTTCTACTATGATTTGGGTTGAGTTTATGCCTGTTAACATAGGACAAGAACCACATTCCTTATTGGCCAAGTTGATTGTCATAAACAATTTGTTTGTGGGGCTGAGTTTATCATACTTTGGGGTTGACTTACAACCAATCCTTTAGAGGTTGATTTGTTGATTTTAAGAGGGCTTAATTCCCATTTGGGGTGTCTATTCGAGCTGTTGGTGAATATTTGTCATTATTCACTGAGGGTTGGTTAAGATAGCTACATATATTCTATTTTACTAGTCCAACTTATTTATGTGGGTTGAGTTCTAGATTTGTCTTCTAAATGTAACCTACATCTTGACTGTTGTACTAAGTTTGTCGATATTTATTATCATATTTCTCTTAATATTGTTGTGGCATCCTTCATTACTGGTATGTACCTTCTCTGCGTTTAATATAATTCATTTATTGTTGTGCTGAAGCATTTTCACAGTGTTATTTAAAACTATGTACACATTTATTTAAAATAAATGCAAGAGAAGTGTACCTACAACCATATTGATGCAAACTGTTTGACAAAATACATCATTGAAAAACTTAAGCAAACTCAAAAATCTTAGGGAAAAAAACTGAAATATTCTAAGGGGGTATCCTACAACCACAAGTGAATATAGAGGGGATATGAGTTCATTATAAGGAAAAAAAAGAACTTAAGGGGATAAGGGAAATAAATAATAATATTCTATTTTTGTCCACTTTACCTTAAGTTTTTTTAACTTTTACCAATATTACTAAATTTTGACAAACTTTTGGAATTAGATTTATAGTTATGAATGGGTTCCACATGATGCAAATGTATGAATATTCCTGGATTTTCATCATACAAATGATTTTTCATCCATATTTATGTCGATATGCATGGTCTATTTTGGAATAGGGATTCTAGAATTTCCATTCTTTAAAAAATAAAAATGTGTAAATGGTCTAGATTTAATAATTTGAGAATATTCTGCATCACATATACAATTTCTGGGATGAAATCAAGGGTTTCCAAATGGTTTTTCTGTTTCAAAACTTATGTGTGATGTTTGCCACCTCTAAACCATTTTTCGACTTCAAAAATTCTCCGATGTATTTTCTACCTTCACTCTATTTTGACGTTAAAAATAATTAGCATTACATACATCAAATGTCACATAAGTGTTTTGATGAGTATCGAATTTTGTCAACCCTTTTATATATATGGTTGTGCTAGTTTGATAGCATATTAACCTTTTGTAGAATTTTTCTTTGAAATCGATCTATAATTATTTTGGATGGATGAAAATACAAATATCAATCATTAACAATGGAAAATCAATTTGCGAGAAGCATATTTTTGGTTTGTTAAATCTATTTTTACATTAAAAACAATGATAGCAACAATTTCCAATCGATATATATATATATATATCTATCTATATATATATATATATTATATATATATTATATATATATATATATACATATTACATCTTATTTTATTTATTTTATTTATTTATTTATTTTTTTAGAGGAAAAAAATGCTGATTCTATTAACAAAAATAAAACCAATACATGTGCAGGATCTTCATATAAAATGCAGAAATTGGTCCTGTATATAAGGATAGCCATTTATGCCAAGACTAATAATCAACTATTTGATTAAACAAGCAAACATTCATATCTCCATTTTCTAATATAAAGTTTATGAAAATGTCTATCACTAAACTTTCATGAGACAAAAATATATGTTGACTGGAATAATACCGCTACCACAATAAAGTAGAAAGGAAAGTTGTTGTGTGCAAAAATGTGTCACGATAAGCTAAGCAGACCCTCATCTCATGTAGCGTTGTCCACCACATGTCTGAAGTTTATGTATCCATAGGGATCTCAAGTGCCATCCTTAGACAATTTCTCCACCTCCCTATTAGCTTCTCTCTATATATGAGAGATAGCGTATGCAGTGAGTGATCCCAAGATGTGATTTATCCTCTTTATCCAACTCGATAGCGAGGGTGGATCAAACTCTAATTGTCCCCTGATTCCATCAATAAGAGATTTGGAATCCCCATAGATATGTAGGCAGTTTAGTTTCTTTTGTTTTGTAAGCCAGAGTAGCCCCCATAATGTGTTTACCTCAAATATTGTGTTGGTGCCTATGCCTTTGTTCCAATGTAGATAATATTGCTCGCTTATGTTTATCTGAAGTACTACTCCACATCCATATTCGCCCCATTGTGCAGATCCACCAAAAAATCCAACTAGGAGACTAATTAATGTAGGTATCAATCTATATCAACAATGTGAATAGTCTTCTGAGTGATAGCTTTAATCCATATAAATACCTTGTGAACAATCCAGATAATGTTGTATTTCTTTTCTTCAAACAATTGATGGTTGCGCGTCTTCCAAATTTCCCAGATGATGTAGAGGGGAAACTCCTTATAATTTTTTTAACATCGTGCTAATTCATTATGCAATATTCAAGGTTGTTTTTCCTCATGTATGGGATATGTAGTGCAATGGATATGAATTCCCCTATTATATTGGTAGTTGGACATATAAAGAAAATGTGAGTGGCAGACTCCGATGCTACCCTGTAGAATATACGGTGACCTAGACCTGAGTGGCCTCTTTTCATTAGATTATCCCATGTTAATATCTTATTCCTCCATGCCAACCATGTGAATATAATGGTTTTGTTATGGGAGTCTGCCATTTGTAGATTTTGGCGAACCATGTTACATTGGAGGAAAAAACAATTATTTGAGAAATTTCATTTTAGAGAAAAAAAAATTCTTTCTTAATAAAAAATTCTTTTTGAATATTGAGTAACATTAACACTAGAGAGTATTATTAATAAAATTGGATTTTAAATTTATAAAAAAGTACAATTATTTGATTTTTTCAAATTACTCAATGTGAGAAAATTTCAAACCAATTTGTAGAAATTTTCCCATGATCTCATAGCAACCATATCAAAGTGCACATAATTAGATGAAAAAACACTTACTTGCAAAAGAATACTAGTTTACTTGGTTTTTTTTTTAATAGAAATGAGAATTTTTGAAGAATTGATAACTCAAACAGGTGGGGAAACAAATTGTTCACCAAACCACTCAAACTAAGATGCTTTGAGTACAAAGAATTAAGAGTTAATTCCAAAATACTAATATTTGTTTATTTATGGACATTTATGTATGCTATTCATTTTTTATTTATAAATCCTTTGTTTAATGGGTAAACAAATATTTGAATGGCATATATATATAGGTAATTTATTCGAAAACTATTTTTTATTAATTTTATTACTATATTTAATAATGTAATTTTAAAAATTACTATTAAATTAAATATCAAATTTAACATGTACAAAATATCTATATTTAAACTTGATGAGGTGGATGATCGAGGCGAAAGGGATCTCAGGGGGGCGGGGGTTGTCTGCCACCCTACTGACTCCCATGACGATTAAGTAGGGGTGTTATGCTCTTAACCTGCAGGACGATACCAGAATACCAAATATGCGAAGCAATATACCCAGAACATAGAATAGCGAGTAAAAACAACAAGTATTTTATTATTCAGAAAGCAATGTTCACTTGCCTCTTCGAGGGGGCAACCTCCAATAGAGCAGAACTCGATGACAAAATAAGACACGATGCTCCTTGCAGGGAGTCTCTAACCTTTATATATGACTCATACATGCAATACCATGGATCAATACCATGGGTGTTTATTAATACCATCTATCTAATACCATTTACCCTATTTACACTACGCCCATTTGCAACTAACTGTGGTCCCGTCATTAATTGCGGGTTAACCACTTACAATTATTAATATGGGCTTTATTGACTCTTTACTATGACTCGATCCCACTACATAAATAAGGGGGTTAGGGTGGGACCCTAACAAGGGGGGTGGCATGACACACCCATCCCATGCACAATGTGTGTAGAGTAAACATCATTTAATGACAACTTGCATCAAATTCTATTTCATTTATCCTTCAAAGGGTATGTAGAGGAGAGTAGATAGGGGTCTTAGATGGTTGCAGGGCTGCTGGCTAAGCTCCCTTGTAACTCGGTTGGCAATTTTTAATTTGGGATGTTGGTTGAATGATTCGGGGTCTACTATGGGATTCTCATGCTGGGATGGAACTAGGTGGTACTGTTGTATAATGCTTTATCATTGCAAAATGTGTGGTATGGTTTTGCAAACTCTTTGCTCCATTTGGTAGGGGAATATAACCAATATGATAAGCACGACAGTTTGGAAGAAATTGAATCAGGGTTTCATCACCCCTAGTCAAAACAAGAATTACATACATGTAATAGGTGTTAAGGTCTCATGATGTCCCAAATTAGGCTCTGAGGTAATCTCGACTTCTTGTCTTATTTAGTTTAACTATAATGTTCATTTTTTTGTAATGGTTTTACTATATTTTAGAGATGTCATCGCTATGACTCTAGGGATTGCCCTATTCATATATTCATTAGAATTTTGTATTATTGAGCTTCAATTATTGTCTTTTTTTGGTTTTCTATTGACGCCCTTTCCTCGACCTTAGTTCCTTTAGGGTTAGGGATTTTAGTAGGGGATGAGGCTCCACCATATCTCATACATTGTATTGTCATCCTCCTGGTGGTGTAGTCCATATATGAATTAACATAATAGTCAGGAAAAATAATTATAATAAAGGGAAGATACTCTTGTGCATGTCCTACGGAGCTTGAGTGGAGAGATTGTTTGAGTTAGTATCATGAATGGCTCGCTAACAAGTGTTGAGATGGGTCAGCGACACAACTCGCTATGCCTAGGTGACAGGATCGTAGCCATATGGGGAGGGGGGAACATGGGAAATCTAGTTGCGGCTAACCCAACCATTCACAGGCTAAGATTCAGGCCTAGGAGGTTGCTGCTACATTTCATACCACGACCTCTCTTAACACTCAATCTAATATTCAAAGATTGGAGAGGATTATGCATTGGGAGAGACAATCTTTTTTAGATCCCAAGCTTATTGGAGAAGCCTCTCATTGGCTCCTGGACCCAAGAAATACTAGGGGGCAAAGATCATAATACATCCATTCAGTCACTTTACATTGGCAATTAAAAACGATGTTGGGGCAAGTTCTCAAGGAAAAACATGATGATTACAAAAAGATTATTTCCTTCCTCAATGATTTGTAGAGGAACCAATGGATGATGTAGGAGAATCTGGCTTGATTGGAGGCATGTCTGATTCGTCTAGATGCTCACTTGGAACATAAGGAGAGGCATATTTAGTGTGAATTTCCAAAGCCTCCTCCCATGTTCTAATCCTACAAATCTTGTGTCGATCATTTCTTCAGATTCCTAATAGTTAGAGGTTGTGTGAAGATTTCAATGATTTTTTGGTTTCTAGGTATTCTCTTGTTTTAGCTTTCCCATCTTTTTGGTTAACACAAAAACCTTGATGCCAACCAATAAATCCAATAAAAATAACTTTAAAAACCATATATATCTATATTTAAAAATAAGATAATACTTTCATATTTTAAAAACTTATAATGATAATATTATATATATTCAAACTATTTATATAATATTAATGTCAATAAACAATTTATTTATATGACCAGGCCTTAGCTAAGATTAAAAAAAAAATAAAACAAACAAAAAAAAACATCTTTTTTTTTATAGTTAAACAACCTCTGACTTACGCGAGACTGTTTCTCCTATGTCGAAATACCTATTGCTTTATATTTCTCCTACGTTGAAATACCTCAGGACTCTTCGAGCCGATTAACGGTCGCCCACACCATTGTGTTCTCGAAGGCCTTTGCGAAAGGAATCTCCGGGAGGTCCAGCCCAAGGCAACCGGGATTCACGCCAAAGCAGATGCTGCCTCAGGCGTTCATACAGACGTCCTACAGGTCTGAGGGCGTCGCTGGTCAGGCAGCAGCTTGTTTGAGAATAGGCAAAAGCAGGGTGAGCACGAGCTCATTCACTTACTGTTCCATGTGGTTCTGGAAACCGAGAGAGTGGAGCTTGATGTTGGCGTCCTACAGGTCTGAGGGCGTCACTGGTCAGGCAGCAGCTTGTTTGAGAATAGGCAAAAGCAGGGTGAGCACGAGCTCATTCACTTACTGTTCCATGTGGTTCTGGAAGCCGAGAGAGTGGAGCTTGATGTTGGTCGTGGTGGTCATGGATGAAATTTGATGGATAAATTGGAAGCCGAGAGAGTGGAGTTTGATGTTGGTCGTGGTTGTTAGAGATGGAATTTGATAAGTAAATTGTTTATCAAAAGTAATTTTATTAAAATGATTTGTTATCAAATATAATTAAAAAATTACATTAAAATTCTTAAAATTATAACAACTAATTAAAAATAAAAAACCAATCAATAAATCTGTTTTGAAATTCCTCTTATCAGCCGTTCAGACCCTCGTGGGAGTTGAAGATCCCGTCGCCCACGAGGTGGCGGACCACGTCGCACAAGTTGGTACATTGACGATAGGTAGTTGGGTTTCCTTTACGTATCATTCTAGGTTTAATGTTTTTTGAGGTAGGGCAGCAAGGAATATGGAGTAGGGAGAGTAGGTTGTTAGGCGATCCCTACCGAAGAAGAGCAGCAGAAGAGAATTCCTCGTTACTTTTAAGGCATGCATTCATATAGAAGAGTAGGTAGATTGTTTGCGTCCCGTCAATGTTCCAATCTCTTGTCCTAATATATTCACTTGCACCTCTTACGGTCGTACAACAACCATTAATACTATACATTAGCTGTAAAGCTTCCAAGTGGTAGCGAAATGCGAGGGCCAGGGCGTAGATCCCATTAGAGGCTTAATAATGTTATATAATTTCAAAGTTTGCATAGCATTAGATGTAACTCATGTGAAAGAATATAATATAATTAAAATCTTCAATGAAATTTGACTTCCTACGAATAAGAGAATTGCTATGAACCAATGAAAGGGAAATTGGGACTTGATAATCTAAATATTTAACTCAGTATGAGACATGGTTAACACCTCTCATATGGCATGCGTAACTTCACTTAGAAGTCATCCCTTCACATTGGATTATTATTTGTTTTAATTTTTTCATCTGCTAATCACGGGAAGGAACGGTTGGTAATGGTTTCCTCAGGAATGGTGGGTAATGGTTTCCTTAATTTCATTTTTCTGAGGGAATGTTATAGTACATAATTTTGAAGTTTTTTTTAGATATATAGATAATGTTTTTGGATTTTACTATTAGAATTATATTTCTATTATGAGAACATTTTAAAAGTAGTGTATTTATAATAATAAGTTTGTGAGATATTTTAGAAACAACAATTATTCATAAATATATGAATATTTTAAGTAGTGTTGTGTATTTGGAACACATAATTGATAGAGGTTATTTTTAAGTTGTGGCCTATATTAATGTTGTAGTTTTAAAGTTTAAGGGATATAGTTTAATATTTTTTTTTGGGTATTTTGTTTATGTGTTTTTGATTTGTGAGATAAGTATATGGTTTAAGAAATTACGATCTAAGACTATCTAAGTTATTAAAATCATTCGAATGTACTTAATTTAGACCACACCAACCTTTAACATGATTATATATTTTTTTGAGCTCGAGTATTGGTGATTGATTAAGTATTAGAAGTTCCTAGTCATTTAGTAAGTAAAAATAGCACCATAAGATATGAATAATATGTTTGTATGCTATAATGTATTGATATATGATATATTTATTGGTTGATTTAGTTATTAAAAAATATATTAATATTTATTTAATTAATATAAAATATAATAAAATTGGTATATAATGTAATATTAAAAAAAAAAATATAAGATAATACATATAAAAAAAGGGTATTGGTGGTTTATTGAATATTAGATGTTATTATTCATTTATTAAGTAAAAATAGTACAATAAGATATAAATAATATGATTGTGAAATACAATTTATTGATGTATGATATTTATTAGTTGATTTAGTCATTAAAAAAACTTAAATGTTAAACAATATTTTTTTTGTTAAGCTTGGTAGATCTTCCTTTTTCATTAGTTTATAAAGCAAATTTACACCACATAGATTGGCTATGTGGCCTCAACTTGCCCAGTGGGAAACCAAGTCTATTGGCCACCTATCTACAATGTATGCCATCTAGTAACAAAAGAGTTTCAGTCTTTTTATTCAATCTATATAAGTCTCAGAATCATGTCCATACTCGAGATATCTACTTATACATATGGTTGCATAACGAAATGTAAAAGCTATCCGCATATATAAACAAAACTAACAAGAGAGATTGTCTAGTCATTTTCTTCGGCTGAAGCCAATTCTATTGGCACTGGTTCTTTAGCGTTTGATCCCGACAGCTCGATTGATTCCAAGATACATGGGATGTGCCTCTCAATTCTTCCAGGTCTAACATCCTGCTTTTGCAGTTGAAACTACAACTTTTGAAATTCATGTTTATAATTCGACATGCCTTGAACAATGACAACCATACCCACCAAAATTTGTTCCATAGCCTTGCCCAGTAGGCTTTTCATTAGTCAGTACAGGTATATGGTCTGTTTGAATTGAGTGATCCTGCCTCTAGTGTTGCCAGGGTCCGGGACAAGGGTCCTCTAGTCCTCCATTTCTGTGTCTGTGTTAGGTCCCTATAATACTAGTGATTACCACATTACTATTATAGTTATATCCCTTATTAATATTGTTGTGCCCCTATTGTCCCCATATTTTTATTACTGTGCCCCATAGAATCCCTCTTTTGCTATTTTTGTGCTTTTATATTATTATTGTTAGGTCATTTGGGTTATATTGTGACTCCTTAGACTCCTGTATATAGAAAGGAGGTTTTGTCATTTGAATCATCAAAGAATCATTCATTTGTGTAATGTAAAGGAGGTTGCTCCCTTGAAGAGGCTGAATTCTAAGGTGTCGATCTATCTTTTCTATCTTTTTGTGAGCTGTCATAACATTTGGTATCGGAGCTTTGGATTCTAGGGTTTCGTTGCTCCAAATAGGTCATCGTGGCATTTACGTTTTAGAAGCGAAAAAAAAGCCACTTGAGACGAAATCACACTAAACCTTAGGTCCCAATTTCATAGCTTTTCGCGCTATATTTGCGGAGATATGAGCTGAGGAATTTAGTCTTTTTGCAGACTCCTGATTTACATTCCAAACAGGTGACCTGGGGAAAAATGTCATAACGTTCACTCTGAGCATTGGATTGAATTTTTGTAAGAAGGTACAAAAAGAGGACGGACTGCAGTTTCTTGTATATATTTTTTAGAGAAAAAGGTCAAAACAAGAACACGTGGCATGTCGTACAAGTTCGCTCTACTGAGCTAGTCTATAATCAAGTTACTGTGAGAGATTTGACATAACTCTTCCTTGGAGAATCCAATTTGGATTAGACTGGTGGCATTGGAAAGTGGACATAGAGGGCTACTATAGGTCGCAATTTCAGAACTGGATGATCCGAAATTATAGAGATACATCAGAGGCAATATTGAGCTCCTACAAAGTGAAAAAAGGTGTGTAGATTTTTTTAAATTTTTGCTTAAGCTTGCTTTGAAAAATTATTTTGAAGGAATTCAAAGGGCATAGTAGAGCATTATTATTGGTAACTGATGCTTCGAGGAAAGCAAATGCAAACACTTAGTAAGCAACCTGAAAGCTCTAGCATGACTCATGAAGAAGAGGAAGAAATGCTACATGATATATCAAAATTACAAGACCAAGTGCAACAAATGTCACTCTCACAAAAACTAACAGAAGCTAAGATAAATGGCGTGGAATCTAAGACAAAGGGTGTGGAAGCTAAGATGGACGATTTGAAGATAGATTTGAAGAGAGACATGGTAGGTTTGAAGACAGATTTGAAGACAAACATGGCAGATTTGAAGACAGATTTGACAAATTTTCTACAAGAAATATTTGCAAATGGTGAAAGGGCAGTAAAGGAAACTCATGATGTGAACAAAAGAAATGTTAATCATGATTTCATAGACTTTAATGGTGGATCGATGACCCACCATATTCCAAAAATCGATATGAGGAAGTTTGATGGCAAGGATCCCGCAACATGGATATTACAGATGGAGCAATTTTTCGATCTCAATAATGTGCAAAACACAAAAAAGGTATGTATTACAACTTTATATTTGGAACCAAATCAGTTTGTATGGTATCAATGGCTTTGCTCTCGTAAACAATTATCACTTGGGAAATTTTTACGGAAGAATTGATAGCACATTATGAGGATACAAAAAGCAACACTTTTTTTAGCCAATTGATAAGTCTCAAACAAAAGGGTTCAATAATGGAGCACATTGAGGAGTTCCAAAAATTGAACATAAGGGTAAAAAATATTCCAGAGGAGCATAGGATTGATGTGTTCATAGGGACTTTAAAGGATAATATCCAACATGATGTTCGCCTTTGGGAACCTGATTCATTAGAGAAGGCATTCAGGATAGCAAGAAAAATGGAAAGCAAAATTATGGCAACCAAGAAGCATACCACTCACAACTATAAAGATGGAAGTGTTGTCCCTAGTCTTCCACAACCTATAAGGTTGACACCACAACAATTGGAAGAAAAAAGAGCAAAAGGGCTTTGTCATAGTTGTGATAGAAAATACACTAAAGGTCATAAGTGTGCTGAGAAGAAATTATTCTACATAGATTGTGAACAGGAAGAAGAAAAGGAGCAAGAAAGGTCAAAAGAAGAGGATATACTCCAGGAACAAAGCCTAGATGAAGAACAAATGAATCTGACCATATCTTTTAATGCATTGGTAGGAATTACCACTCCTCAAACCATCAAGATAGAAGGATAAATCAAGAAGATAAAAGGTAATAGTGTTGATTGATTCAGGTACTCACAATTTTATTCATTGTAAGGTAGCAAAAGAATTGAATTGCTTCTTATATCTAGCACCAGAGTGTCAAGTAATGGTTGCAAATGGAGGAACAAAAAATTATTCTGGGAAGTGTCATAATATCAAGCTATCCATGGGAGAATATGTATTGACTAGCCCAATGCTTTCCTTTCCAATGGGAGGTGTTGATGTTGTATTAGGAGTCCAATGGCTACAATCCTTGGGTACAATAGCTTTTAATTTTCAACAACTTTTCATGAAAGTTTCTATGGAAGGAAAGGAAGTTGTATTAAGGGGTATCGCAGGGAAACCGGGAAAGATAATTAGCTCTAATGGTATGACAAAGCTTCTAAAAAAGGAACGAAAATGTGTAATTGCACAACTATGTTCGCTAGATGTTTCCACATTGAATCATCTATTTCTCCAGATCTCCAAATAGTCTTGGGCAATCATTCCAAGGTATTTGAGACTCCCAAAGGTCTCCCACCTATTCGTGATCATGATCATGCTATTCATCTGATTCCAGGAAGTGTTCCTCAAAACATCAGGCTGTACAGATATCCCTATTCCCAAAAGAGTGAAATTGAACCTATGGTTGCAGAAATGCTAGAAGCTGGTATAATTCAACCGAGTCAAATTTCTTTCTCTGCTCTAGTAGTATTGGTGCACAAGAAGGATGGATCATGGCGCATGTATCCGGATTATAGGGAGCTCAACAAGCTCACTATTAAAGATAAGTTTCCCATTCCTGTCATTGATGAATTACTGGATGAATTGCATGGATCAATTTACTTCACCAAGTTGTATCTTCGTTCAGGATATCATCAAATCAGAATGAAGACTGAAGACATTCCAAAAACAACATTTAGAACTCATGAGGGTCATTATGAATTTTTGGTCATGCCTTTTGGCCTTACCAATGCACCTTCAACATTTCAAGGTTTGATGAATTCAATTTTCAAACAATTCCTTAGAAAATTGTGTTAGTATTTTTTGATGATATACTAATCTACATCAAGTCTTGGAAGGATCATGTTGAACATGTTGACAGGGTGCTACAACTATTGGAGGAGAAACAATTATATGCAAAAAAGATCCAAATGTTTCTTTGGAGCAAGAGGTGGAATATCTGGGTCATATTGTATCTCATGAAGGAGTTAAGGTAGCCCCTAGAAAAATTAAAGCCATTAAGTAATGGAGAATCCCCACATCCATAAAGCATCTGTGAGGATTTCTCAAGTTGACAGGGTATTATCGCAAGTTTGTTAAGAATTATGGGAGAATAGCAGCACCACTAACAACATTATTGAAGAAAGATGCATTTTCATGGACTCCAAAAGGAGCAAAGGCCTTCGGACATCTTAAAGAGGCAATGTGCCAAGCACCAGTCTTAGCTACACCAGACTTCACAAAAACCTTTATTGTGGAATGTGATGCTTCAGGAAATGGAATTGGTGTTGTTTTAATGCAAGATGAAAGACCCATTGCGTTTGAAAGTCATCCAATCAAGGGAATTTTTTTACACAAAGCTATTTATGAGAAGGAAATGTTGGCAATACTCCATGCACTTAAGAAATGGTGACCCCACCTAATGGGTAGACACTTCAACGTAAAAACGGATCATGATAACCTTGAATACTTTTTAGAAAAGGGATTATCCTATAAAGAGCAACAAAAGTGCGCCACAAAGATGTTGGGTTATGACTTTGAAATCATCTACAAAAAAGGGAAGAAAAATGTGGTGGTAGATGAACTCTCAAGAAAGGATGAGGATGTGGAAGCATTGTTGTGCACCATTTCTATTATCCAACCAGATTGGGTAAACAAAGCGAGGGAGGAATGGAATAATGACGAAGAAGTTTGGGCACTTATTCAAAAGTTACAACAAGATTCCAGTACATCTGATAAATTTAGCTGGCAAAATGATTCATTATGGTACAAAGATCATTTATACCTCTGTAAGAATACCTAGCTAAAAAAAATTCTTATGGAATTGCACACTTCTCCCTTAGGAGGGCACTCAGGATTTTAAAAAACTTACCACATGGTTAAGAAGGAATTTTTTTGGGATGGCCTTAAATCAGATATTCAAAAGTTTGTGATGGAATGTTTGGTTTTCAAAAAACCTAAACTTGAAACAATTAAGACACTCGGTCTATTACAGCATTTATCCATTCCAAGCCAATGTTGGGAGGAGGTTTCAATGGATTTTATCACAGGTTTACCCAAGTCTGAGGGAAAGAGTTTCATCATGGTGGTAGTTGATAAACTCACCAAGTATGCACACTTTTGTGCATTATCACCTCCATTTAAAGCCAGTACAATTTCTACTGCATTTATGGAAACAATTCAAAAGCTACATGGAAACCCAAAGATTATTGTAAGTGACAGAGATCCCATTTGCACTGGAAATTTTTGGACATAATTATTTTCTTGTCTTGGTACTCAATTAGCTCATAGCTCATCCTATAATCCTCAATCTGATGGGCAAACGGAGATAGTAAACAAATGTTTGGAAGGATATCTTCACTGCTTTGTATCTAATAAACAGACACATTGGGTCAAATGGTTGCATTTGGTTGAATGGTGGTATAACACTTCCTTCCATACAACAACAAAAATGACCCCATTTATGGAAATTTATGGATATCATCCAGCATCCATCACATCATATTTAAGAGAAAATTCTAAGGTTCAAGCAGTGGAACATCACATCGAACATCAACAACAAGTCCTCCAACTCTTAAAGGATAACCTCGTGTTGGCACAGAATAGAATGAAACAACAGGCAGATCAACATCGTATCGAAAGAATTTTTGATGTAGGTGATTGGATATTCCTATGACTACAACCATATAAGCAAATATCTCTCAAGCAAGCTAAGAAGGATAATAAATTATCACCAAAGTATTATGGTCCATACAACGTGTTGCAAAAGGTTGGTGCTATGGCATACAAATTGGAGCTTCCTACAGCTTCTCGATTGCACCTAGTTTTCCATGTTTCATGTTTAAAGAAGGTTATAGGCGACAAGCTTCCAGTTCAAACAATATTGCCAGAACTTAACGAGGAAGAAAAAAATTATATTGGAACTAGAAGCAATTACAGAAGAAAGAACTCAACAGCTACAAAATCGATCAATTTTGGAGTATCTTATCAAGTGGAAGAACTTATCCACTAAAGATTCCACATGGGAGGATGAGAATT